>JANPWX010000257.1:2412952-2448166 GCA_024734555.1 Trochalopteron elliotii | reverse complement strand
AAGGAAGGAAGGAAGGAAGGAAGGAAGGAAGGAAGGAAGGAAGGAAGGAAGGGGGATATAAGGGTTTACAAATAGAAACAACAACAGTAATTTGAATGTGATCATGCAAAGAATACAAGCCTCCACTGCAGGCTGCCTCTCCCATGCTGCAATCTGTACTGCGATTGTAAAGAGTAAGAGTAGTAAAGAGATGCCTTGGCTCCAACCTGGGTAATCAGAAGTAGCTACAGAATATTTAAAAGACACAGATAGAAAGTGTTCAGGCAACAGAAAAGAAGAAAAGAAGAAATAGCTTGACAAGCAGAGAAAATGTCAACTCTGGGGGGTCATGTTGCATTTATTTAGGCCTGGCTGGGTGTCAGTAAGTAGAAGGGAATCAGAGATGGCAAGGACAGAAAGTGGGAATGAAGGGACAGCTCTTATATTACAAAAGCACAAACTAAAAGATTGAATTGCATAATTTAGATCTCTGTGAGTAAGTGCATTTCAACTTTTCTTTTTAAATTTTATTTATAAAATGTTACCCTAGGCAGTTTCCAAATTGCTTAGTGCAAAAAAAAAGCTGTCGATATAATTAGAGAAAGATGAAGGAATCTTTTAAGCTAGGTGCAGTTTCTGTATTTCTCTTCGTTGTCAAGACTGCAATACAATTTTGCTCTGACAACATACAAGATTCCAAGGATACACTGAATGCCTCAAGAACTCTGAATAACTAACATTCTCCAGATGAGAGGGAAGGTAAAAGCTTTTGTCCAACTGTGTTCACCATGAAGAAAGCTCTGAAACAGCAGAGTCACCCATATCTTTGCCAGACACTCGTTCACAGTGTCACAGTCTGTACAGTTACCTTCTCCATAAGCACATTTCTCATAATTTTCTTTTTAGTTTTCTCTGCATCTGACATGTTAGGCTAGCATTTTCTATATCAAAGTTCCTTCTTACTTCTTCCATTACATGCATGTTAGAATAAAATTTCCAGCATGGTAAGGTGTGTGCCATTTGCTTATTTCAAAATACTCTCACACAGAGGTATTTTTCATTAATTCGTAGTACCTGAACACCTTACACAACATGTGTAACTCAAATAAAACTGCCTGCAATCAAGCACTAACCCAATTACCTGAATTTTGTCAAAGATTCTAGTTAGATTGCACATAAATCATCAATCAGGCCTAAGATTCAAGGGGTTTGAAATGTATTTATGCTTAAATATAATATTCAGAATATTTTTATTTTACCTTGACTTTAATTGGGTTAATTGAGAGTGCTGACAATGGCCCTTTAAGCATTAGGCCAGTTTCAGAATGTACTAAAGGGAATCAACTCTTTCAATGATTTTACTGTCTGAAAGTTAAGCAGCTGTAACAGGCAGTTGCTTTGTGTGCAGACAAGGTATGTTAATCTGGCAAGAACTAAGAGTCGTGTGTTTGACTGATACACCTTTAGTTCTCTGTTACATGATTATAGATAGAGGCTGCATCTGTACTGTAACTTTACACAGTCCTTAGTGCTACAGAGGACAGATGCCATCTCTGAATGTTTCCCTAGTACAAGGCTGAGATATTTCTCAGTGTCTAAAGAATCTGGGCACCCAACCTCCATCACATTAACAACAATTGAAGAGACGTTTGTGTGATCTACTTTAGATTCTTGCTGTAGGTTTTCTAAATGTCCTGTTTGGAAGTTTCTGCCTCTTGCTGTTGTGTGGGTAGGTCAAGTGCCTGGACTTGGCTTTCTGAGCTGTGCCTCAGGATTGTATCATAGTACAGGAGCTTTCACAAGACTCTAAATCCTCATGGTTGTTCTGCACAAAAACCCCATTCCTACACTAAATTGACAATCTGGCTCTCTCAACAAAATCCCCCTCTCAAATACAAGTGAGAGTTTGAGAACGGGCCAGTCTGCCCCATCCACAACCACCCGATCTGTGTGGCTGTGGAAGAGAGTAAACAGAGACATCTGATCGGCTTCCATTTGCAGAATTAGCACATCCTTTCTGTGTACTAGCAATCATGATTGCAGAAGGCCATCCTGAAAGCATTCTGAGATCATCTGATGTTTAAAAGGCCCTTTGCACAAAACAAAGTAGCACAATCAAAATTTTATCAATTTCTTCCCCTTTCTAAGCACGTCTCTGAAACATAACCTCTTTTCATTTAGAATAGAGTGCAGTGCTATGTGAGATCTGTTGCCTGCAGTACAACTGATGATACTTTAGATAAGAAGGATGAGATAGCTTTCAGTCTTGCAAAGGTAACAGACCACTTTAATGAAAGTTTAGAATTTGTTTAATATTTCATCAACTTAATACTTTGATTTATGTAGGCTACTGTATGTCCTCAAAGGGAAAGAAGAGAGTACTTTCACAGAAGAGCATTTGGGGAGAAAATTGTTGGTATTTCTAGTCAAGTTAAGCTCCTAATTGTGTATAAATCTTTTATAGTTCTCCTGTTTCTCTGAATAAATTACTTTCACATTGCAACAACAAAATCAGACATTTATAAACCGTGGTTTATGATAAAAACTCATAAAACACTAGCTTCTCATCATTTCCAATAAAGAAACACCACTAGTGTCAGACATTGAGAGAAGCATTACTGCACACACAATAATACAGGTCTATTATCACGTTCTGCAACACTGTAGAAATCCTTTACTGAGACAGTTAATAGTAGTTCTTGATAAAATAAATGGAGGCAAAACATGAAAAGGTCAAAGAATAGTGTAATAGATTTCCGCACAAAAGTAATTAAATTCTTAGAGATGGTGTCATATTTGGTTATCTGCATCCTAATTAGTGTTAGCTGAGAAGAAAGGCCCATTTATACAAACTTGAATATTGCAATACAAGGGTTTTCTCCATACACACTCTCTTTTTATAGTATACCACAATGAGATATTGAAAATGTGCTGTAGAAGTATCTGATGATTATTGGCTTTCCTTTGCAAGCAAGGTATTGGCAGCTCAGTTACCACTGACAATGCTAGATACAAAATAATCAAGTAGCAAGTTCTGGACTAGCAAACTGTGAAACCTGTCACTACTCACTGTTAATAATAATAGTGAGATTGCAGTATTCTGTCTTCTCCACATCTGATGGGATAACGCTGAAGTTGTCTCTTCCTCCACCTAAAATTACTTAACGTTTAGCAAATGCACATTTATGCCTTTGACTGTTAACTTTTGCCATGTCCTTTCAAATGCCAATCCAAACAGCATGTCAGCACAAGGAGTCACATCATCATTCACACAGTCCATTGGTAGTGGTCTCGAGGAGGGAAAGTGGGCAGATCAACTTTGTTCCCACAAAAAAAAGTAAGTGACCTATGAAATGTGAAGTTGACCTTTTATTTGTTATCAGTCATCTGGACAAGTGAAAGGGACCACCCTCTTTGTTATGCTTATTGGCCTTTTGTCAACACTACAAGCTCCAAATAGGTATTTCCTGAAAGGCTAAACAAATTACAACTGACCTGCCAAATCATAAAGGAAATAATGGCAGAACCATGAAAAGAATCAACCATTTTGGTCATGGCTTCACTAGACTTTTGGGCAAATAAGTGGGAGCAGAAATATCTTAGTTCTGCAAACCCCCTAACCTCTCCATCCCCCTGATATTCAGAGCAAAGCAGCAAGCAAAGCCATTAAGAGCAGTTGTATCTCTCCACATTCACTCAAATCAGCACTCAGTTGATGCAGTGAAGAGTTATCTCACGCTATATTATTTTTCAGTACATTTCCTCTGGTGTAAGTTGATTGGCTTTAACAACTTCCACAGCAAGTGTGACACAGCAATACTGAAAGCCAAATCCTACTATTCCACTGTAAAAAACTGAGATTTACCAACATGCCATTTAAAAATTCAAAAGAGAAGCCAACAAACAGCTTTGTATGGGGCTATATTTAAATGATAAGCCATTATTTCTTTCCAAAGCTATCTGATTATGGATAAAACAAAATGCTCCCTGCTCCTTCCCAAGCTTGCCTCTCTCATAAGCACAGGACAACTCAGAGACAAACAGTTCTCCGTTTCCCCATGCCACCTTCAGGCACTCCAGGCAAGACTATCTCATGGAGTGGTCCCAGCTAATTCTTCCAGAGCTGTGTCTACTCATGTCTCCTCTAGGGAAATGTCACTCCTTACACAGTCAGAAAACTTAACACTTGATTTCTCATATAGGGCTTTTTTTTTATTCATGGCACCATGCCAGAAAGCCTAAAAACTGGAGAAGTGCTGAGGTTAGCTGTCTTGTAGTCTGATCTGAATAATCCAAACTAGGGCTCTATTTTACACAAAATGATGAAGTTCCTCATGCACTGGCTCATGCCCTCTCCCAGCAGTTCTCAGCTTCTATCATATAGCTACCACCTAGTTCACTGGTTTAGCCAAATGCTAAACACACTCCCAAGCTCCAATTACTAGCAAACAGCACAAGCTTCATTTGTGCTATGTGCTTTTATATTCCCTCTGAGATGTCTCTTGGTCTGCACATCTTCTGTGGTTTGTGTTGCAGGTGGTTTGTGTGGACTTCTGTTAATCCATTGATAGTCATTTCTGTGACTGTGCACAGTCTACTCAATAGTTTACCTGCATCATCAGCCACATACTCAAGTTCCCTTACTTAGGAGACACACTTATGGCAAACTTTGTATTTTTTAAGACTCACGTTACGCTGTCTTAGCCTTAAGCAAAGAAAAAATGGATGATATGACAGGTTCCTTTCAGCCAAATTCTGTTGATCCAGTAAAAATCTTACTGCAAATAATTCCACTGTTTAAGGGCTTAAATGGTAGAATTCTTTCACTGCACTTACCAAAGCCTATCTAAAGAGAGAAAAATGGAGTTATCAATAGATATGTGAGTAAATTATTTTTATTTTTAAGAAAATAATTTTGAAAATGTTAAAGCAAAGTTACACATGTGCTCCAGGCAAAACTTAATAATTTTCATTCTCCCTAAAAATTCTCTAAACAAAGTAAAAGGAGGAAGATTAACCAAAAAACTCCTCAAACCTGGTAGCAGAAAAACACAAAAATGTTGTTGAGAGCAAACATATAATTTCTCTGCTGTCTGTACTTTTTTCACATAGCTCTGTTTCCAAAAGGTGGAAAGCTATAAAATACTTTCACTGACTTTTATTGGTTATCTACTGCCTTCACAATCATGACGAGTTCCATGATTTTGTATAACCAATTACTCTAGGTAGACAGCCACTGTAACTAATGATACACATTAAAATTGCATCACTAAATAAGGAAGCACCTCAAGGAATACCACAGCACATATCTAAAATGTTCAACACAGTCTTTGGGTGTTAGCAGTAAACAACCAGAATTCCTTGCAACAGAATGAACACTTTGCTGCACAAAGTAAAGGCGTTCATAATACAGAGCTTGACATGCTGGAAGCAACAAAACAACAGTAATTGCAGCTTCTGTTTGAAATTCTTTTGGGGAATTTGATGAGCTCCTGTTCCAACCCTGTGTGCTTTAAGATCAGTTATAGTGATGGATATTTGCACTCAAGTGTTTATGTAGGACAGTGACCACTGGATGGATATAAAAATTCAGCAGACAGTGCTCATTATAAAATCATGAAATATTTCTTACAGCTGTTTTTCAAAGGTTTTTTAAATGTGATGCAATTATATGCAGAAAAGTAATAAAGTATTTCTAACTTTCAGTAGCAAAACAAACTGCATAAGAAATGTTAGTGTTTTCACAGTAGCTTTAAACAAATCGGAGTTCTTTAAATGGCTGCATATGTCTGTGTATGTATATGTATATACACACATACACATATATACACAACTTTACAGAGAGGTCTTTTGCAATGATTCATGAATATATCAAAGGATTACTTCTCAAAACATTTTAGCAGTAAGAGAAGAATGTAATACTTACATCTCAATTTCACAGTTATTCTGGAAATTGTTTAGAAATAAATACGAACAGTTAATGGATATAGTTCCACTATTTCTCACTCTCTGTTTTTAACAGAAGAGTTTTTCTCTACTCTCATAGAAGGTACTTAGCAAACTCATGTCTTTATTACTTTTCAATGTGTGTCAAACCACTGCTGTAAATAAACCCACATGAATTTCTATGGGAAAAAGGAAAGAGAGAGATTTAGAGACATACCTTTCAATACATCACTCTATCAAGAAAATAAGGATCTAATATTTTTATATTAGAGTATTAAAAATCCATTTTAATATTTCCCTGTCCTTAACTTAGTCGTTAATCCTGTATAAGGAACCTCATGTAACTGCATGGAAAGCAAAAAGGGTAATGAGAAAAAATAACTTGCCCCTTCCCACATGGAACACAGTACAGAACTACAAAGCAAATCTATAATTGATAGAGCAAAGAAGAGACAGTGGCAGCATCAGCTTCCCTGCACTAGCTAATAAAAATGGCCAAATTTCTACACTGCAGTGCATGTATCTACTCATCATCCTACTGTGTATTTCCTGTTCATCCCATACACAAGTTCCACTCAAGGCATTAGAAATCCAGTGCAAAGAAGAGCTCCATGGCAAGAACTAGAGACCTGCACTGCAGACTGGTGAATAGATTATTGCTGCTGTTTCAGCCTGCATTTTCTCATGTAGAAACAGATTATTCTGATAAGCAAAAGAGTCATCTAGGGGCAAAACTTGACTTGTAATATACCAGCTTAATGAAGAAAAGGGAAGAGCTCTTATATGCTTCAAAAGAAGTAGCTTTACAAAGGTGTTGAAGCACACATAAAATTACCTATAAAAGTATTGCTGAGACAATCTCTAACACAATATTATAAAATTTGTATCTATGTAAGAAATCAGAGCACTGCTCCAAAAAGCCAGAATAGGTTGCATTTGTATTACAGCTGATAAAGCTTTGCCAGATAGGGAAGAACCTAAAAACTTAATTTTTTTTTTTTTAACTTGCCTCCTAAAAGAACAAGGATATTCCATGGCCAGGAGGGTCCTTCAAATTAATGCAGGGATTTTAAGCATTATAATTATCTTCCACATCTAGTACTGAGGAGAACCCACAACTGATTTTCATGTGGAGAACTTAAAAGGATGAGTAACTTAATCTCCACGTCAGCAAAATACTGATAAAAATACATCTTACAAGATTATCAAATTAAGATAATGAAGCAGACAAGGTGTGCTACAGGAAAGTTGACTACTTATATGAATGAGGACCCAAGTATTACACAGGGTTTGAAGATAAGCCACAGAAATAAATGCAAGACAAGCTGGGAGAAGGAGGCTTGGGGAAACCTGGCACACACTGGTAGTAAAAAACAGCTTACTGACTTGGACAGATCTTGTTCTGGGGTTCTACAACATGCTACAGCAGCAAATACTGAATTTTACTGGAAATAATTATTTCTTCTGCGATAACATGTGGCAAGCCATAACCCATGCTATCTGACAACAAAACCAGGGAGTACAAAGATCATCTCTGCAGCATCAAGTCATCTGTAAAAGTGTGAATCTTCTTGGGAAATTCTGCTTCCAGCTGGCTGGAGAAGAGCCATTTCCACCCTACAGCCTGTGTCAGTCCTGCCTGATGGCCAGGCTGCCACAGCCTGCCTCCCCACCTGCCCGATGAGCCAGCCCAGCACTGCTGCTGCTTGGGCTCTGCACACTCTGCCTGCTCCAGCAAAGGGAGCTTGTGTTTGCCCACACACACACTCACAGCCTAAAGGAACACCTCGGTCATATGCAAAACCCTGATGTTTCTGTCAGCCTTTCACAGCTCAGGTGCAAAGCAGAAGTGCCATGTGTCACACACGTGACACGCGATCCCTGCCGACAGCCGTGTCCTTACAGGGGAACACACCTGGACAGCCCTGGCAATACAATTGTCTCACAGCATTTCACCCTCTCAGCACAGGACTTTGGACAGCTATCAAAACAAAAAGAATCAAACAGGTAACAGTAGCAATGCAGATGTAAGCAGCTGGGAAAAAAAAATTTAAACCACACAAAACTTAATGCTTGCAAAGGGTTAGCTCAGATCAGGGTTTGGTCTGCAGGCTCACAACTTAGTTAATTATTACAAACATTATCAACCTTGAGAAGTGATACCTCGGCTTAGTGAGGATATTTTATCCATTCCATATGTTAAATAGAAACTATGTGGTTTTGTTCTTGGTGAGTAAAATAGTGTTAAAAGTGAGAAAAGAAAAAAAAAAGAAAAACTGAAAAAAAAGAAAAAGAGAAAAAAGAAAAAATAGGAAAAAATTAAGAAAGAAAAAGAAAAATAAAAACTGAAAAAAGAAAACAAAAAGAAAAAAGGAGACTAATCTGCCAGAAATCTGCACCTCAAGCACGATAACTACTCTGCTAACAAATTACTCCACTGGAACCTCACCATATGTTGCTTGCACAGTATCTGTTGATATTTAGGCTTCAGGCAGCCACAGAGAGATTTAGAAAATCCTGATGCTGCAGCAGAGGTGTAAAACTTTTATTAAATACCATATTTAAGAAAATGACCTTCAAGCAAATTGCCTGGCACATACACTCACCCTCATGCAGTGTGGTGAAGTGTCTTGGCAAGCCAGAGCCCCAAGACTGAAATACTATTGAGTGCAGAATAAAACTTCAAGAGCAATATCATTTTTTTCTGTCTTTCTAGAACCTGTGCCAATGTTTTACCTGTCACAGGAGAATAAGTGTGAACATCACCTCTACCCATTTAATTTTGTCTTTCTGGCATCTATTCCAAAGGGTCTGTAGTTCAACCAGCTCAGAAACCAGCAGCTTCTTTATCAGTGAAGACATAACACTGCAGCTCTCTAATATTGGCCCTGTCAATATCCCATAACCTGTGGCCTGAGAAACCATTTCTAGAGGCAAAGGGACGTTCAGATCACAGTGCTGTTCACTTCTTAGTCTATTTATTGAGAGAATCATGCTCTGCCCTCCAGGTCTAGTGCCATCCATTCAGGTAAGGGACTGATGGAGTTAATGCAGACCTCCCAGTTACCCCTGCTGCTGGGTGGAACCAGCTGGGATTTAGCACAAGGACTAACAGGGTTGTGGTTCCTGGGAACAACATACCTCCATGTCACATGAAATAGCCAAAACTTCCATCTTCATCACATTCAGAAGAGCAACGTCCTCTCTACTGCATATAGGCAATCACTCTTTAAATTTCTGCCATCAAACAGGAATTTTTATAAAAGTGATAAATCAGGTTTGCTTGGAAAAATGTTGCAAAAATTCATTAGCACACAATAAAAAACATGCAATATCTGGACACTAATTTCATGAAAGCCTTTGCACAGAGACATTTCTGACACTTATTTAGGTTTAAAAATTTATTCTAAGTCCTTCATTTACAAATAATATTTATTCATTAAAGATAATGAAGAATTATGAAAATTAGAATGTCTTAGCTATAAACAACATTAAAAAAAAAAACCCTGACATGTTTTTAAATCTAAAAAATTCTTGTCAAAGTTTCTGTTTATTCCTTTCCAGCCTCATTGGTTTTCTGTCAGTCCCAGTTATCGTGTATTATATACAATGTAAAGCAAAACATATCAATCTAAAGAGTAATTTAATATTTTTGAGAAGTTTGATAAAAAATATCTTACCCTATCTAATGTTTTCTAACAAGTATCTATTCACCTTCAAGTGTCAGCTGGGACTGACAATTTTCATTTAGTTGTGGTTTTTTTTTTTTTTTTCACTAAGAAAGGAAATCTGAAAATTGAATTCAGAGGGGTAGCTGAAGATACAGAAAATTTTACCAAAATTCCTTGGACAACAAAGTAATTCTTTTCAACTTACTCTTACACAGCAGCATGGGAGTTTAACTCCCATGCCAGTTCATACAAAAGATACTAATTTCATCATTTGTCAGAAAATAAAAGACAAATTGCTTCTGCTTATTTCTGTCTATGATTGTGCAAAACGACGTGGAACTGACTTAGTTTTCTGTGGAGAAAATTTTGGTCTTTACTGTGAAGACTCAGTAATTTCTAATTCCCAGAATTAACTTTTGTTTCTTAGAGAACACACACACAAAGCTTTGTGTCTTACACATTTCATGCTTGTCTTGTATAAAGCCCTGTGACCAATATCAAGACACATTTACAAGTTGGATCTTTCTGATTCTGAGGACACTGCAAACTTGTATCATCATTCTGAAAAGGACATATTTAAGCAGCTTCTGTAAGGGTCAGTGATAGAAAAAAGAAAACTTACTAAAAAAAATAGAGGCAGAAATAAAAAAAAGGGATAAGTAGGGGCATTGTGGCTCCAACAGCCAGAAGAACAATCAGGACAGATTATTGGCCTCTTCTCTTTCAGCCCCTTCAACACAAGACTGGCTTGAAAAACTGATCTTATTTAAAGAGGCTGAAAGAAAACAAAATGCCTACTCCATGTGGGTAATCACTGCTCTCTTCATCCTTTGAGTCTGAGTCCTTACTGAATTATGTCCTTCAGCAGGTCAGGAAATTCCCTAATGAAACGCAGCCCCAGAGCTGGAGGAGGGGTCATGTGCTGACCCCTGTAATATAGAAATTCCTGTGCAAGGTGTCACATGAACCAGAAAGTGAAATCAGGCAGCCACACTAATCTGTGTTCTAGGTCACCACACTACCTGCTGCAAGTCTTGAAAGCCTGCTGGTACAAGTATTTTAAGTTCTTTATAATTTTTCCAGGAATAGAGAAAATTCAGGTCATATGATTATGAACTTCACCATCACACCATAAATACATCAGAGTATTTTATCCCATCTTCCAAGAAAATTATTAGAGGGTCAATGTGATGGTAGTACAGGCTCTGCTGTGAAATACCTGCAACACAAATCTCCACCTACAATTGGCTCTTACCCTGTTGAACTCACATGGAAGACACAGCCCAAGGACAAAGTAATCATCTGCCAGCTAATTATGTTACTTTTGTTATCATTACTGATGTTTTGTGACAAAGTCACATTCAGGGGCCGTGAGCCGTATTGCTGTTCCCTGGCTGCAGTTATGTCATCTCTGTGGCACCAGAGCACCCTGGTTCACAGCACCCAGAGAGGGCAAGGAACTATTTTGATCTCACAGATGGGGGATAAGTAAAACAAAATATTGCAATAATAAAGATGATGATGGTTGCCAGAATTTTTTGTATAATATGCAGGTCTTTAGAAATTACTCTTGCCAGTGGCTGTCTATTCCACTTTCTATTCTCGCTTATGATCTAAAACCTTTCTGTATATATATTTCTCCTCCCTCCCTGCTCCTTAGTTTAAGAATATATTTTTACTACTTTCTTCTGGGACCCCTTTTCCTTGTTTATATCATTATCTTGAAGGTGTTTATATATAGAGCATGACTAAAGTCTTCCCTCTTCTGAACTACATACACTTTGCTTTTTTAACCTTTTCCAAAGCCTTACACTCGAACTTTTAGATCTTTAAAGAGATCCTTGTCTTATCTCCTGTTTTTTCATAGTCACCCTTCCTAACAAGCTGCAGAGAGAAATCAAATGCACTACGAAAGGTGTCTACAAGTCTACATTTAACGTCCTAAATTTGCATGTTTTATGATCAAGTGTTTTCTAACAGTGTAATTATTCTGCACAGGTATGCAAAACATGGTGAAATAGACTGATTTTCAAACTGACTGAATGGTTACTTTTACAAGCAAGGGGCAGAGTGAGGCTCAGCTGCTGGCTGGGGTTAAATCATAACAATCACTTCTACAGATTCAGTGGCTGTCCCTTTAGAACTCTAAAATATCTACTGCCTGGACCTGCACATTGACAGACTCTGTAAGTCTAACGAACACTCAGCTCATCCTTCCTGGGGGATATGCAAAGGTGACAGCTTGACAACTGCAGGGGGATAATGAAGTTCAAAGGTTCTGAGGCTGGGGACAGGGCTGGCTGATGAAAACTGAGTAGTCATCTTTTCTATTGACCCACAGTCTTAAAGACATACATTAAAATCAAAAGAATTGGAATTTGCATTTAGTTTTCAGGATTCTGCTTGACCAAGTCTTTTTTAAGTTTTGCAGCTGTAGGCCCTATAGCCTTTGAGGGTTTTTTTTAAAATACTATTTTAGCATTATTTGACATTTTCCAAATACAGAATCTGAATACTTTGTATTCCTCAACTGCTGTGACAATGTGCCATCTCCTTCCTTTACTCTCCCTCCTTTCCCCACTTCTTGCAAATTTTTCTGTATGGTCTTTTGAGACACAACTGTCAGACATGTGCAGCTATAATCTATACTGTTTTTGAACTCTTACTGATTACTAAAATCTGTGTGATAAATGTGCCCCTTGGGATAAGTTTATAAATTCAGAAAAAGAAAATGCATCTTAAACAAAAAAAAAAAAAAAAAAAAAAAAAAAAAAAAAAAAAAAAAAAAAGCTGAGTTACAGTCACAGTTCACTCATTTCAGAAATATTATTTTTATAGTCTTTACCATAGCAGCACATTCATATAAAAACACCTCGAATTGTGTACTACAAAATATCTGAAGGTTTCTGTAAAATGGTTAAGTCTTCATTGAGTCTATTGATCTCTTCAGACTGAGGTGAGATTTTACTTCAACAAAGCTCCTGGAATCTTTTTTGTATTGGATTTAACTTCCAAAAGAAATCTTTTTATGTGTAAATTAATTACTAGATCCAGGCTCAAACTGCAAGCAGATCAGATGAGTTGCTTCCTTAACGGTTTGACACTAATCTCATTATATTTACAGTATTTTGTTAAAAAATGGTCTCATTCTCTCAACTGAACTCCACAGCCACCTATCAGCCTTGATCCACGAGGAACTGTCATGAATTTAGCAGCAACAGCACAGTCCAAGAAGAATTACCAGGACCACAGCATGCCTGAGGAAGATGACAAGCTGAGAGTGAATAAATCCAGAACTAGGTACCAGAACACTAGTTTTATGATCAACTGCCTTCCAGTGTAAATGGAACAGAGTGCTTCTTCTTGCTTTTATTTATCTGTGAAGAAAAGGTGCTCAATCTTTCCAGCTGCTGAAAGACAAGGAGAGGTTTCAGAGAAAAAGTGGCAGTTTGTAGAGGAATGTCTATGTTTAGTAACACCTGAATCACATTGTGACTAATTTCCCCCACTGCTAAGGAAAGTTTGTGTCATATAAATATATTTGATGTTGGAGGTTTTTTTTAATGTTGGTTATAATAGAATTGAAAAAGGCAAGTATTTATATATATGCAGGCAGCAGTCTATGAAACATTTAAATAGTTCCCACTACTTTAAAATCTTTGTGCTTTACAACCTGAAATTAATTTAGCATCCCTGTGTTTTTAGTCTTTGCAGTTCAGAAGAGAGACTCGAGGAAACCAAGTTCCAGTCTCAGGCTACAGAGGAAGCCCTTGGATCTCTGCAGATTCAGGCAGTTGTCATTATTCCTTCTTTGCAGAGACAGAACAAATATGTCCTTACAGCACAAAAGAAGTGCATGACTTTTTTCTGTCACGATGCTCAATGTCAGAACAGGGCGAGAGCAGTTGCTGTGAAATTCGACTTCACACGTCACACACTAGTTCAGGAATGAATCTCATCTGCCAGCTCCCTTTACTGGCTAAGTTGCATAACAAATGCACCGAGGATACAGCCAAGCTTCATCCCCTCTCACCCCTGCACTGCTTTATGTTCCTTGTGCAGGACAAGGAAGCAGCATCAAGAGGAACAGCAAGAGTACTGCAGAAACAGTCACAGTCTGGCTGGCTGGAGTTAGCTCACATCTACAGGAGGTGGCAAAGCTCATTAAAGAGGATGGAAAAGATCGAGAGAGACAGCCAGTGACACCTCCAGCAAGTATTTAGGAATGCCTCCAGCCATCCTTCAGAGGTGGCCACGTGCACATCAGACACTGCAGCTGACTCCTACAGCTGCCCTGGGATTGCTCTCCAGCAACATCAGCAACACTTGCACTGTATCCAGAACTGACACTTTGCTCTTGAGAGACGTAAATATTACAATGGGACTGGGGGCCACTAAAATTAATACTTTTGTCAATGCTAGAAAGCATGGATGGAAACAGCTGACAAAGCCCTGCCCATGCTGCTGTTCTCAGTGTGCATTTCAGTCCTTCTAGATGCCAGACTGACACTTTGACAAGCAGCAAAAGTCTCCCGATGAAAACCATTAAAAACGTGGTGACTGTTTATGAAGTGCTACATTTTGGCATGTCACCCTAAGCCACACTGTATCAACAACTCCAGAAGAGATCCTCTTTGGGGCTCTTGCTGGAACTAGGAATAGAAAAATCTTTGACACCTCTTGAAAAAGTTGAATGTTCAACACCAAAAGCTCACACATAAAGTGCAGTGAACACAAACCTGTGCTGTCTTGCCACCCTTTTTCAGCTGTCCTTTGAGAGCTACACGATTCTGGAGTGCCAGGGCTGCACTTCCAGGCAGTCCTCACATGGCCTGCAAGCCTGGGAGAAATACATTTAATGTCTGTTGCCTGCTGTAACATCATGACTTATGGACAAACAAATCTTCCACAAAGGACATATATAAGAAGTATTTGTGCTGCTGTGTGATTAGTTTTGAGAATTTGACTTCTTTATGTGAAAAAAGCATCTAAATAGTTGAACTACAGAAGTTACTTATATATTTATCATTAGGTCCTTAACAATTTCAGAAATCTAGATTAAATTCCTTAATCAAACAACCCAAGATTAGTATGAGCACAACTGATTAATAAGATCTTACAAACCTCTCCTTAGAAAGACTAATTGCAAACTTGGGATGCTCAAGCTGCTGCCCTGCCAGGTGGCAACTCTCCTAGCAAGTGTCCCTTTAATCCTCCCCATCCTACCCCTACAGTTACAAGGCATGAAATAAAACCATATGTATTTGGACAAGCCACAGGTGGGAGTCTCCGTAAGTGCCCCACTGAGCCCTCAGCAGAGACACAACCATGGCATATTCACTCTTCTCTTAAGAAGATCATGCTGCTTGAGGATTTGCCACTCCTGTGCCTCGGCCACCAATGGATTAATTCTTGAACCGGTAATGGGATGTTGTGGTCAGAGAAGTCTGCAAACAAGGCAATAAGCAAAAAGGCTGTCCATGGTTTAAGGTGAGTGGCGGGACAAAGAGTATTTTCCTGTGGGGTTCTCAATTTCCTTTCCCTGTGCAACAGAGCCCAGAAGGTTTATTCACAACTATTTCAGTTGTTCTGCATTTGTGTCTATAGCTGTGCTGATATTGACATTTCAGTTTAGCATCATACACTGCACTGAGTAGTTTCCCCAGGACAGAGGAACACAGATGTCAAGTACAATGATGCCCACACTTCCAGTTAAGTCTTCCCTGAAAAACAGACAGGATAGTTCTTCCATTAAAGTTTTGCTGGGGAGAGCATAGTTTACACTGTATTTGAGATGCCCTGGCCTATATGAATGCATACTCACAGGGGAAAGCTGTGAACCTATACCAGACTTGCTCTGCCTTTTGCAACCTATGCCTTCCATACCACTGACACCCTGGTACAGCTGTTGGATCAGCAGTGGCTCTCCAGCACCTGAGAGCAGGATGGCAGAGCTGTAGCCAGCCACTCTTTGTCACACTCAGGGACACTTGGGTAGATCCTGCCCTCTGATCATCATCTGGTGAAAAATGCTGCGCACATGTACATCACTGTCATAGGATTGAGATAAATGTTCTAAATAAATTCACAGTTAAATACTCAAGACTCTGGATCTATAAATTCTTTTTTTTAAAGCACACATAAATTGCATTATCTGCACACAGTTGTTTGCTGTTTTCTTTTAATAGAAATAATAATTTCAATTTTTAAGACCTGTTTGCTTGAAGTACCAACTCTTTCTATTTGCTTAGGAGAGGTAACTGAGTTTTAGCCTGGAATGGAAAAAGTTTTGTGTATGAATGATAACTTTACAAAAAAGACCAAAGGGAGGTGTCAGAAGAGACCTAGGGTAGGGTTGTTTCATCAAAGAGTAATGTTCCTAACAGCTAAACTAGTCTCAATCTTCAACACAAAGAAAAACGTTTAGAAACAGGAGTTTTAAAAAAGTCTTTTTTTCCTGAAGGAAAGGAAAACGAGAGGCATATGTCTGACCTACAGGTTCTGAGAGCCTGTAAATCCTAAGCCAGAAATTACAGAAAAATGATGCTATGTAATTGCCACAGTGTAGGTTTGCACTCAGACATGAGGATCACAGTTCTTCCTTGCTTCTTAAAACCGCCATCCAGCCCATCTGTTTTCTGAACCTTTCACTTTGGCAGCACTGAATTTGGCCTCTTCCATGGAACTCTTGCCATGAAGAATTCTATTTCATGGGATACAAACCCAAAATACTGCTGCACTAAAAGTATGTCACCTCACAAGAAGATGATTTTGTTCAGCATTACCTTTAAAAGCAGTGACTAGAATTCAGCAATGAGGACATACACTACTTTCATGCTAACAAATAAAATACTTGATATTCCTCCAGTCTGAAGGTGTGAAATTGCTTAAATATAAATTCTAGTAATACAAGTACTATTAAATGAGAGTAGAGAAAACCTTTTAAAAACTATCCAGCTCTTTGAAAAACAAACACTTTATTTGCTTAAGGAACTGCCATGTAGCTTGGGAGGATAATTCTTATGTATCACATAAGATGCAAGATCTCCATTATTTATACAGCTAGCTGTTAGTCACAGGTCTGTTTTGAAAACAGTGAAGGGCTCCTTCTCTCTGTGAGAAAATCATAACTGACTGTGCTTTTGTCAAGATTTATACTTCTAATCTTTAACTCTGCTGTCTGTAAAAGCCTGAGGCTTGTGCATAATCCCCCCAACTGGTCTGGCCAGGTTCTAATGACCAGCACAGAAAAGGGAGATAAAACCTTCCTTGTACCCAAAATGTACATACGAAAGTGAGTGGCACTACAGAAACCAGCTCAGCATAACAGATTATCCACTCTGCTTCTAGAGTTCCTCCTCTCTTCATTCCAACAAACACATTTGTGTCACTATCAGCACTGCAAACCATCCCTACCTAATGCTACAGAATGCCAGTGATTCTTTTTGTTCCATATATTTGCACTTCAAGCACAGTATTACCAAGCATGTAACATGACCAGTTGGTCTATTTTTATCAACAATCTTAGTCATTCTGCTCACAAAGTACCCATATATCCTCTTTGTAACCCTCTTAGATCCTTAATCCAGTTATAGGCACTGTTTTTTATCCCCAGCTTCATCCCAGCAAATAGCTATATGGATAGAAATATCAAAAGATATATAGACAGACAGACAGATAGATAGATAGACAGAAAAACAGGTAGATAAAAAAAGGGGGTTTTTATTGGAAAGATAGATTCCTAACAAAATAAATGATTTGGTTTGGGGTTGGGTTTTTTTTGTTTTCTTTTTCCTTATCTTTTGCTAGGAGCTGTGGGTTTTTTTGGGTTTTTTTGGGTTTTTTTTTTTTAATGATATATAGTACAAAATGGAATTTTTTTCACATAATTCTGATATGGACCTACTTTAATGTTCTTGAGGCTTAATGGAAAAATCATTCAGGTCCATTTTTTATTCTATTTATAAAATGTATCTAGAGTATGAAACACAAAGGTGAAAGTAGAATACGTGGATTCTGCCCTGGATAAAGGGCAAAGAAGAACCATGTAGACATACAGCCACAACACACTCCTGTATGTTGTGACAATGCTCATGAGAGGAGACTACCACCTTTTCTGTCTAGTAAACACCAGGCTGGTAAGATAAAATTCAGCAGAAAAGTTCTTCCTGCTGTATCCATTAAATGATGTGCCAAAGCCAGAAAGAATCTAGCCAGGTCTCTAGCAAGCTAAAAAAAAAAATCCTCCTACAGTGAAAATAAATTTGGAGGACTGAGGAGAGAATAAACTTCTAGCTAAAAAAAACCTACAGTGCTACAGTGAAAAAAAAAAAAAAAAGAAGACTGAGGAGAGATTAAAATTCTAGGTATTAGATGCACAAGGATTTTCAAAGAAGCAGTTCCAACCTGGTGGCTCATATCACTGCAAAGACATGTTTGCCTACACCTGTAACTGCTGGTTACAGCTAGGACTGTAACAGCTCTGGTAGCTGCATCATCAGCTTAGGGCAACTCTGGTTTGCTCCTTTGAGAAGTCACAGTCAGATTACATGAGTTCACACTGAAGAATAATCAGTTTTTCTTAAATACAAAAAGTAAAGCTCATAAGCAAAGCCACTAGGCTTCAGTGGGTTCAAATTCTGATCTGTGAAATGTAAAAGAGCTTCCACCCAGAAGGCACACTAGATGCAGTTTGGATTTTCAGGTATAAAGCTTGAGACTATCTGCACTAAGAGACTTAGACTTATCCCAGAATCCCTTGTGCCAAATCTGAAAAAGCATCCTTCCATTGGAAACGTGTTCTATCTTATACCACTTTTCCTTTTCCCAGGGCCAGTCCTGCTATTTCACCTAGCAGCCCTCTTACTTCTTTCTGGGGTTTGAATCATGCTCCACCAACCAGGGAAGCAGATGTCCCAGACATGGCAGAAGCTTCCAATAAACTATACCAATTTATAGAAGAGTAAAAAAAGAAATAGAGAAGCAGGTTGTTTCTCACGGCTGGGTATAGAAAGCACTGGTTGCCAAAAATAAAATCTTACATAAGCATAACAAACACATGCTATATTTTGCTACAGAATTTTCACAACCAGACAGACCACATGTAACCACTACAACTATCACAAAAAAGTACTACTGCCTTTCTGAACTACATAAAGGCACTGATGTCTTTTGTGTCCATGTTTAACACAATGTTTAATACACTAGAATATCAGAATTGCATTAAATAATAGAAGTGTATCACAAAACAAAAAATTGAAGCACATCAGTATCAAAAAGGGTCTTCATCACATGCAACTCACCACAATTAGATACTGAATTACTATCTCCTCCTCTGTAGGCTGTGAACGATTTCTATGAATATTAATGGAAACTGGTCACAAGGAAGAGAAAGAATTTGAGACGCCTGCCCACAAACTAACAGAAAATGTTTAAGTTGTCTTTAATGCAGTGTTACAGCTCTTTTTTTCCCCAAATATTCTACTTAGAACTCTTTGCAGTGGTAATATATTAAATTTGGCCAGTTAATTTTTGAAAATCAGTATTTCTGTGCTGACCTCAACCACAGGATAAAGAAAGTAACATAAAGAAAAGTATCTCTTTGTGCTAAAAATACTTTTAGTGAGCACTATAAATATTCAGTACTAAGACACCTCCATTTCTCACCACGTCTAATTTCTGTGTGTAGCGAAGTAAATTCCAGCTAATCAGTACATTTGCCTTAAAGCTTCTTCTCATAAGGAAAAATTCATAGGAAAATGAGCAGCTACTTATATCTGAATGTGTGTTCACCTAAAAACTGGAGACTGTACTCACACCTAGCCTCAGTGTTTTCCCCAATGAGCTACTGCAACATTAACTAAACTGCTAAAACAAAGGAGTTCTTTAAAAAGCATTTTTTTCTCCTTTCCATTGCAAGAGCCTTTCTTGACACCCATCATTTCTGAAACATGACTGCTAATAGTACTCTTCACACCGTAGGATAATCAGGGTTCTTTTAATAATTTTAAAGAAAGCTTGCAGTGGAATAAATTGATAAATGTTTAAAAGAAACAGCCTTCTGGAGCTTAGCTGGTTAAGAGAAATACTAAATCAGTGCTTGCTGATTGCTGAAGCCAACTGACGGGTGGCTTCTATATTTAGGATCCTCCTTACACCTGTCAAGAGACAGAGAGAGACAGCCAGTGAAAAAGAAAGAGTGTGTGCACCAGAGCAAGCAATCCAGAGACCCATCTCTTGCAGCAAGCAGCTAAAAATATAAGAAACAAAGAGCAATAAAGAAAACAGAGCAAAATCTTATTATTTGTATTACACCGGTGCTCTGTGACATGCTGTCAGCAAGCACTCTGAACAGGGGACAGACCTCATTAGTTATCAGCAGCTCCAGCTCCTACAGGAAGGCACAGTGATACTCCAGGCTGGATGCAATCCAACTGTGTCAAACCTGGGCTCCTCAGGTGGATCCCTTTCCCTGCTGCTCCTTAGCCAAAAGCCTGAGGCCTTTGCAGCAACATTTGCATTCCAAAGTGAACTCCAGCAAAGATCCATCCCTGCGCTCAGCAATGTCACTGGAAATGGGCTTTTCCAGCTCTGATTGGCATCTGCCAGAACGCTCTTCCACAGCTACTCTGACTGCACTCCTCTCTAAATTGATGAATCATAGCTACATACATGAACATAACAGAAGAAAAATTAAGTAGGTTTCTTTAAATAACACTATGCAACCAATTAACAAAACAATTCCATTGCAGAGGCTTCAGATCCCCCTCTTCATTTTAACAGAGTAACAGTACTGCATTTCAAATGGAAGAGCATCCTTCCAGCTGTAGCAGGAACTTGCTTTCAACATATGGATGCTACCTTCCTCCCACCTGAGATCCACCACTCCTTTTAAATTTTTGATCTCCCAGTAAACAGAAACATTTGGGTTTATACAGATTAGGGATAAAGAAATAGCGTTGCTGGGAAGTAGAGAAAATCATTCTCTTTTTACACATATATCTAAATGCTACATGGCAATTCCTAAACAAAGAAATCAAACGTCACCCCACCTTCCCTGACTCATAACAATCCAGGTAAACCTTTTAAAAAATATCAGATGCAGCCTGCATTGCTTCTCGGAAAAGGAAGCCAAATGGCCTTTAAGTATTCCCCAGTGTTCAATAAACTATATCTATTGCTGGCCAGGCTTAATTTATGCTTCAGTAACTATTATTTTCTCAGAAAATAAATGGAAAAGCCTTTTTTTCCCATCAATAGCAGATGAAATCCATATTTATTTGTTAAAAATTAACAATGTGGGTGTGTGTGTGAGAAAATGCTCAGTCCTCATGAAAAATGTTAAATACTTCTAAATGTGGATGTTTCAGTTTGGACACACAGCATAGGAAGCAACTGCAGAAATACCTCTGACTCTTCTCATAAGTAACCATAATTATTTGCCTACCACTAGTAGTAGTTTTAACCACTAGTCAGTAGTTACACTTATCTGCTAAGTGTACATAACTAATTTTTATGTAGATATTAACTTTAATTGCACAGAGGCAAGAGGCAGATGAATATAAAAATACATGGAAGATAATGAACTTGCATTCAGCTCAATAAAGAGCTGAAGGCTCACAGAGGAAATCTTGTATGAACCACACACATGTACAGTAGTTCTGTGTACCTTAATGTCACAAGAGTGATTTCAAACAGTATAGGGTAAAAACTGTGGATTTGCCTGTATCAACATGAATTTTGCCATCTATATCCATGCATTTCCCCCACAGATTAAAAGAGGATTGAATGATTCAATACCTGGGGGAAAACAGAATTCAGAGCAAGGGCATGTCATGGTGCCTGGCATGGTGCAGAGTGGCAGTGACGTGTCGTGCAGATCAATTAGCAGAGGCAGAGATAACCATGCCATATATCTAAGGTCACACATTCACTAGCTGCTTACAAAAAGACTTTATAAATTTAGGTTTGAAGTACAGTTTATATCTTTGAAAAACTTTTCTTTGTGCTTTTTGTTTTTTTCCTTGAAGGTCATGCAGATTAATATTTAATCTTTGTAATTCTGCACTTAAGAATATTCTACAAGTTATCCCATACTTCATAATGGGGAACTATGATACTGCTGTATAGTCTCAATAACATTGCCAGCACAGAGAAATACAGCAAAACATGTATCAACAATTACAACCTATCACATGCTACTCCCACCCAAACCAATGGATCTCATTGTACTCAGACATAGGATGTGAGCCTGAACAGCTATCAACATTTCATTCAAACTGAGAAATAGAAAATTAAGTTTCTTCCACTGATCACAGTCTGAGGACAAAATAGGTCTATACTTGACATACTGTAAAAAATAATTAGCTCCTTTAAAAATTAGCTGTGCCTAGTCCTACAAATATTTTCTTCCCATCTGTTGCACAGTCGGACTGTTCAGAAATATTCACATGCAAAAACAACTGCAGCATAACAGTGCTAAGAGAGAGATCTATGAAGTTTTATGAAGTCCTAAAGGCTGACAACGTACATTTACAAAGCACTAAGAGCACTGTAGTAAATACTGGGCAAACTACTGCTCTGTCCCACCTGTCACTAATGGAGTCATCTATGGCAGACATTATACCATTCTCCTGGGTACTAAGCCATGTCTCTCCTATATTGATAACTGCAATGAACACACAAGAGAAAAAAATTATAGAACAATTTGGCTGTCTTGTGTGATGTTAGAGGTGCACACACATTAGCAGACATAACATTACCCCTGCCATTACTTATTCTCCTACAGGTGTTATTAAGGAAAACCCTCAGGAGACATAAAATATACTGCTTTATCATTACTAGGGATGCTGTTTCCCTGAAAAACCTTCTGTCTAAGGATCTCTGCCTCATTCTCATAAGTTTGTGTCACACAGAATCTGTAGTGATACAGAGACTGTTCCTTTTGTTTGGAGGTTTCAAGCACTGTGTTAGTAAGAAGACAGACGCAGGTACATGATGTGTGCAGTGTTGCTGCTGGAGATGTGTACACAGGAAAACTCGGTCACCTGGCCTGACATACTTCATTCACACATGTCAAACTGAATCGTACACAACAGACACAGCCATATTAGAGAACAGATCCAGAAATGCACCAGAGATATAAAAATAATGATGCAACAAATTATATTCCGCACATAATTTCTATGAATTTTTGAAATTTTTTACCACCACTCAAGAAAGAGGGGTTCTAGACCATTTCCATGGAGCTTTAGCATTATTTTGTTCCACAGCATAAGAATGGAAAAGGTGAAATTTACCATCATTAAAAGGTATTACCTAAAACAAAAGTGAAAGCTAGTCAACATCACCCTCCTTTTCTGGAGTAGATTGGCAAAAAAGATAACACCTATAGAAGCCTTTAAAATAATCTCCAGATGTACTACTAAAAGAAGAAATCAGAAATAATGTAAAAACAGACAGAATCATAGAATAGTATGTGTCAAAAGGAACTTTTAAAGGTCATCTAATCCAACTCCCTGGAATAGGCAGGGACATCTTTAAGTGGATCAGGTTGCACAGAGCCCTGTCCAAACTAACCTGAAATGTTTCCAGGGAATATATTTTATCAGCACCATTTAGTAATACTTTCTTCAGATCTAGCAGCTAATACAATACTTGAGAAAAAAATCTGAAAGACCACAGTAGAAATATTTTATTTCATCTCATATTATGACACCATTCCATACTTACACCTTTTAAGTGAACTTAAAAATGAAAAGGTTTTTAGCTTTTTCCTTTTTAAAAATACATCAGTTGAAAATAAAAAAGTTGGGAAATGGAAAAAGTACTGTCCAGCTCCCAAGTAATACAGGAGAGACCTTTTGCTTTTTCAGATTTCTCTTCAGTACAAATTTAGAAGCTTAACATTTCAGAAGCACCACAACAGCTTTTAGAGAATGGAACCACAAGATACTTAGTTCTAATATCAAGGCACTTTGTATATTTTATCTGAATTTTCCTTACCTTAACTTGCAGACTAAACTCTGTGAAGTAGCTAATAGCCTGAATATCCCTTCATAATTTTAATAGCAATAAGAATTCAGCTCTTTATTCTGCTTTGATATGAAATAGCAAAAACCAGCACTTATACAGCATATTGCAAACAATTGTACAAGCAATTCTCCATGTCCCCTTGAAGAATTCACTGATGAAGGAGGAAACTGGGTAGGAATAAAAAAGAAACAGGCCACAAAACTCTCATATTATTGCAAATAAATGGTTTGGAAGCTTTAATCCAATCCCAACTTACAACTGAAGCCATGTAAATTCAAATCAAGTCTAGTTTTGAGAGGCATAGAATCGAGCTTTTCTTCTAAAAAGAAAAGGTAAGCAGCAATTATAAGTATTACATTTGCACAGAGGCACACAAGCAGTGGTGAATTACTTGAGCTGAGAGAAAAATCAGGTGGCCTTTAGATTGCTGGCTTTAAAGCTCCTCAGATTTTTTTTTTTACTGTATCATTTCAATATCATTTCAGATTCTCAGAGAACCACCCAAACAATGTAAAACAATGATACTTCATTGTAAATAGCCCTTATTTTTGCATTGATTTTGTTTAGATAGGCATTGAGTGCTAAAAGGATTGTGTAATTGCTACGCTCTGAAAACAGACAGCATTATCAGCCAAGAAAACGTTCATTAGTTCATTATCCAATTTTCCCAGGTGAAAGAAATGTTGCATGGAGAGTGTGTGTCTGTGTCAAATCACATAGTAAGAAACCACAAACTGAATCTATCTCAATTACTGTTGAATTAGAAGCTCTATTTCACAGCAACAAACAAAACTGTGTACCTCCCGCAGCCTAGATTTGCCTACCAAATATTTGTTTAAGAACTTTGGAGCAAAAAACTTCTTTAAAATACTGCAAGTTTTGGGGGGGGGGGGTTTGTTGGGTTTTTCTTTGGATTTTTAGGGAGGGTTTCTATTAAGAAAAAAATGTTTAATTCATTAATTTGCAGACATTGTAGGACGTTTCATTATAACTAATGTAGAACTGTTTTATTTTAAGCAGTCTTTGAGTGATATTGCAGATGATGCTGGTTTGCAGGTTAACTTTTTGTCCATTAAGAAAGCTTTAAGTAAGTTCTATCCAAATATACACCCCTTAGTATCAGTGCAGGAAATCTGGATCTGGTACACAAGAAATCTAACATGTAAGGTACTGAAATTTGTTAAATTTGGATGTGATTGCTCAAAAAATCACTGCACAATTAAAACAGACACACAAGTAGTTTGATGTTTTTCCAACTTATGTAGGTAACTAGAACAGAGAGTATTTCTCTGGTATATTGCTGATATTTCCTGTTTGTTAATTTTCAGGAAAAATTCCAGCTAGAAAGTAATTCCTGCCCACTGAGAGGCTGCACCAATTATTGAAGTCACACAGCATATAAAACATGGCAGCAACCAGCACTCTCTCTTTCTGCAGTGAAACAAGGTCCTAGTGATCCAAAAAAATCCAAACATCTCAAAATATCCCTTTGAACAGGATATCTTTATCATAGTTTTTAGGATCAGAGAACAGCTTTGGATAACAGTTTACGTTCAATTCCCAAAGGCAAGTGCTCCTACACTCTCTCCATGTAGAAGCAACTATTACTAGTTTTACATTACAGAAGATGAGGTATTTCCTTTGCAGCTTTACCAAAGTTATCTACAAAATCCACCAGTCATACAGTGGGACTGCATTTTGAGTAATATTCTCAATGAAAGGTGTTTCCAGAAGACAAAAAATTACAGTTGGTTATGTAACAAAATACAGGATCACAATGAAGATATTATAAGGACAACAATTTAAGGCTTAAGGCAGTTTCTTATCTTGCTCTTCCTAGTTTTCAAGTGCTTAATCTTTAAAACTGGGTAACTTACTTTCACTTTTTTTTTTTAAGTTTTTCTAAAGGACTTTTTAAAACATTGATCATCATTTTATTCCATAAACACTTTATTCCCACAAAGAGTAATGGGACAATCGTTGAGCCGAATACTATTCACAAAAATTAAACAGAGCCCCAGTTAATGAGATGTGTGGAACAAAATATTCAGTCATCATTGTTTAACCTGTATTTGCAACGCTGAAAGCATCACTAATGAATACATAAAGTGTTTGTAGAAACATGGATACATACAAGACTAACTGAGCATGTTTGTTCAAGACTACCTTGCAGGCCATAAAAGTACTTTATTCTATCAATAAATGGACTTATGACAGGAAAAAAAAAACGCTATCAGCAAAATATCTGCAAGAAAATTATTGTTCCATACATCCACTACAATATTTTTTATGGTCATTTGTTAACCAAAACTCTCACCATCCACGCAAGGAAGCGATGGGTGCTTTTAATCCTAATTTTGCAGACTGGGAGACTGTATCTATACAAGGAACATATATAGAAGTTAAGACACTGGCCAAGTGCTTCTATTAGCAAAGCAGCTATCATATCAGAACTTCACCTTGCGTCCCCATAAAGCATCAACATCATCTTTCAGAGTAAATTCAGCTTCACTGGAAACAAATATAAAGTTTGTCTGTAAATTTCTTGCTGATTTTAATTGTAATTACCCAAAAACTCAAGACTTTATACCCAAAGATGAATGAAGTACTCGGTTGTGCATAATGAGGGGTTAAAATAAATTACTTCTATCATTCCTGCCATTCCAAATTAAGCTCTAGAACTAATAGCTTAAGGAGAAAAAAAAATAAAAACAAAAACAAAACTACAAAAAAGTACATTTGCGAAAGCCATTTGAAGTAAACCTGCACATTACTAGACATTGCAGTACTTGAAAAGGAAAGTATTTCTTCCTTACAATTCTACGCTTTTATTTAATAAAATCATGTTTCTTCCTAATCTGGGGTAACATTTTTCAGTGCCTTCCAGCACATTAAGAACTTCTTTTTACATGGACGCTTGCTCAGTGTGGCACAGACAATGAAGCAGTGTCAGTGCTTATCATTTAAAAGGAAGACAAATGACCACATCTGATATCACACATGGTTTCCTTGGGATATCTTACTACTCTGCCCTGCAAAGCCTAATAAAATCATGTACTACATTTTGTTTTATGTAATTTTCACAATCAGGCCTTGACAGTGATGAGTCATTCTGTTGCAATGAAACCTGTATGTGTTTAATCAGAATATTTTTTATGTGGATTCATCCTTGCACTCAGGATTTAAATGATACAAGACTGATACTCATTATGCTGAAATTACACCAGTGGAAAGAAGGATGAAATTGGGTACCCAACCATTTCCAAAGGTATTTAGAGTATATCCTAGACATGTTCTTAATCACGCACAGATCCCTCATGTATTTCTAATCAGTCAAAAGAGACCAGATTCTTCCTTCAATTACCACAAACCTTTTCCCCATGTATTTATTACATTGAAATCTCCTTAAGATATGTTCCTGCACATCTTACTGATTCTCTCCCAGCTTATACACCTACCACATAATCTAAAATATGTTCACAACAGATAAAAAAATCTAATCAAGAAGATGCTACGGCAACAAAAGTGGCTTGGTAAATAACAAAAAATGGTAAGAACTACATTTCTATTGCTGCTAGCTGTAGCAAACACAAATAATTGCATTAAAAACTACGTTTCTCCTGCTTGAACTCTTGAGAGTCTTGGTGATTGTCAGGTAACTAGTGATTGCTGATGATCATCTTACCGCTACTAGTGAGTAAACAGAAAAAATTATGTACTTTTCTTACTATCTTTCTTAGAGAAAGAGGACGCCTGGCTTTATTAAACACATTGATTCAAGCAGGATGACAATTTGGGTGTCATTCCCATTTTAGAAATGGAATAAAACCAGCAGTCGCCTGCGCTGCGGAAGAAGCAATAGATCATGTTAACGAACTCGTGTCACATGCCTTTGTCTAGTATTGTATCTGACTATTGCCTCTTTTCCAAGTACCAAATATTCACAGCACAAATTCCAGAAAATCCCGGGATCCTCAGCTCCCAGTGCCTTCCACAGTGGAATAGGAATTGGCACGGTTGGCAAAGGAGTGCAACGAGCGCGCGGTGAAGGCATGAGTCACACACTGGCTTCTCTTCACCACTCTGTCTGCAGATTTTGCTGACTCCTCTTAGTTTCTAAAAATGCTGTTAAGCTTATGTTTTGCAATCTGTGTACATCCAAGAAGTACAGATCGTGGGGATTAACTTCTTCCAGATCTCCAGATCACAAGTTACCAAAAGAAGCAGATATGATGGTAACTTTTCTACAAGGATTCTATTAAAAAAACACTTTGAGAACCAGGTAAACCAGAGGTATCATCCATCCAGGAAAGCATTGGTCATGCAAGTTTCTGAGGTAAAGTGGGAATACAGCAAACACACATCTTAATAAATTAGGCTTAACAGCTTAACAACACTCTTCAACTACAGAAGGCTTTAGAGGCATTAGCTAACAAATTAATCTTGACAATAAACCCTCGCCTGACTAAATGGTAAGATACTGAAGTTTCCTACTTTAGCGAGAGAAATTAATATCAAGATCTAAGGTACAAAATTAGAGAAATGAGGCAAAGCAAGGCAGATAATACTAAAGAGAGGCCTTTAATGATAAAAAGCTCAGCCATGGTACACACAATTCAGAATCTACATCATAGAAAAAAAACATTTGTGATTAAATAAATCACAGAGTCTACTGACTCTTTTTCTTTTCTTTTTTCCAAAACTGGTGCCACTGAATTCATTTCTAAGAAAAGTCTCAGATCAAGAAATACTTCCTGTATTAAGAAATACACACACAGCTAACCAGCCTAACATGGGATTCTTCCAACAGAAAATGAGGGTGCAAGAAGGTTCATTGCTCAATACACTTAGTTTCCATCTCTACATGGATTATTCTTCAATTTGACCTGTCTTTGAAAAAAAATCTAAAGAACTTGTCTCACCCATATGTAAAAATAATAAAATTGCAAGTGAGGTTAACAGAAAAAATGGATGTTCAATAAGCTCTGCAGAAATGACTCTGCTTACCAATGAATATTATATCATGTATTATATTTTATTCTACTTAAATCAACTGCAAGAAAATTGCCATATACTGGGGCAAAAAAAAGGAACTTCTGCATTAACATCCACATGAGAAACCACCACATTTCTGGATTTAACTCACGAAACAGACTTCTAAGGGCAGAGAATTCCCCAAGTAAAGAGCATTGCCTCCCAGTATAGGGCTGTATTTAGAATCCACAGGACTTCTACCAAATAGACTAACCCAATCCTCACTGGGGGAAAATGATTACTGTGAGGCTTCATTTAGCCATTTACAAAATGAACCATTTTTCTCAACACTAGTCCACATCAGAATATCATTAATGAAAAGTTGCCTTTTAGTGGACCATTGTACTTTTCCACATTTTGACTGGTCTCATGGGACATTGTATCTACATGCATAGAAGTGACCTGTAAGACTCGGGGAAGAACTAATAAGAACCCTAATTTTATAATTCATACTTCCTGTCATCTCTTTTTCATTACTTTTCTCCTTCCTGCAGTGTTGATAACACAATCCATCCATTTCAGAATGAAAAATGTTTCACTTCAATAATCTTTGACAGAACAGCTCCCCTGACTCAGTTCCCTCCTGTGGAAAAGGTTGTAATTTCTAATCAAGAGTCAACATATAACTAAGTGTGGCAAATTTCTGCTCATTTCAAGAATGAAGAAAACTTCTTTTTACTGGTTTGCTTAGGACTACCTTAGTGCATAAAGAAAAATGCAGCATGGTATTAATAGTGACAAATTGAAACAGTGGCATGACTTGATCTAGGTTTTAGTATTGCCACCACCTTTAGCCACAGATCTTTTGTAACCTTATTTTTATGCCTACCTGGAAGAATATTTAGTCCATGCTATCAAATTATAATAAAAATCCGTAAAAATAAGGGTGGAAGAGATATCATTGGGGAACATTTTAAGCTGCTAGACCAGTCTAGTGGGAACCTGCACAGGGAAAATAGGAGAATTTCAGTTCAAATATTGTTTGGATGAATCAAGTCTAGCTTTTCTCTTTTAAATAAAAATTCACATAATTTATCATCTGCTACAAAAACTAGACTGTGGACTCAGCAGCTCCTTTGTGTTCTTATTTACTTCTCAAATCAGGTCAGAAGTGAATCAGATTTTATTATAATTAATAAATTTGAGAGACTTTGCTCACAGATTTCAACTGAAGCATTTTATGCTGAAAAAAGGACCACTAATCTAATATACCTCCATGTTACATCTAATAAAGGCTGTGCAAGAATTATTCTTAGTTCACAGGATCAATAGAACACTTTTTGTTAAAAAAAATCACCTTCTTTCTGCATTTCTGGGTGAACATTCATGGTCCTGGAGAAACAAAGGAAATGTCAAAAAAGGAAAATTCTTAAATCACTATGTAGAATATCTGTTACAAAATCAGCCTATAGCTCTTACTCTACCCAACTCCCAAATGAGAGGCAGTGAGAATGTAATTTGAAGAGGGTGAAAATCCAATAAATCACTTTTTATAATAGTCAGCAATATTACAACTTCACATTCACATTCTATGGTTATTTCAGGCCTGCCTCAGATTAAAAAAAAAGTCTGATTTTGAATTACTGTAATTAACTGTAAAAGCTTGCTGATTTGTTGATGCAAAATAATGTCAATCATTTTCATACACTTGTTAGAAACTTTGTAAATAAATAAGAAAAAATGATACAAGGAACAGAAATTCACTCTTTGTCATCAGTTTGCTGTTGGCATGCAGAGAAAGGTGTTGTAAGGACAGGCATAAGCAAGAACCATGGTCCTCTCCCTGCCATCATCAGTGTAACATTCTCAAATAGTGAGCCATATCTTGTCACAGGGTGGCTGTGAAAGAGAGTCTATTTTACATTTCACCCTGAAAACTTACTAAGTCTGGAAGGAAGGAGGAAAGGAAGAAAGGTATGAAACATTGAGTTTGCTTAGAAGCAGAGGAGGTAAAAAAATAGTTTGGAAAGCAGTGGAGAAGGAAAAGAAAAATCCCTTTTGAGCTGAATAGCTGCAGGCACATGCCATTAATTTCAGCTATTAAAAAGTGCTGAAGTGTATTTTGAAAATCTTCACTCTTGGACAGATTTTTCTGAGAGTATCAATGGGACTTTTTCATTCATTCCAGGGTACAAGCAGCACAGTCTGGCCCTAAATTGACAATACACCACCCATGTACATTACTGAAGTAGAAGTGCAGTTGACAGTAATTTCACTCTCAATATTAGGTATTTTCACCTCAAATGTGAGCCACTCCTGCAGCACTGCTGTGCGCATTACACGGTACTGTGTAACATTAAAATCATATTCTGCAAACAATATTCAATCCAGTTCTCCTTACTACTGGAAATCAGGAGGGAAAGAAGAATCATACTCCCTCTAAAAGCAATGACCAATTTGCTTCAGTAGGCAATGGCACAACTAATGCAAAACCTGGCCCTTGGTCTGATTGTACAGAACAGAGAATTGCCCTTTGCATGTCTGAGGAAAGTTGAGTGGGATCAGGCTCTTTAATAGATTCAGCAAAAGAGATAAATCAGAGTTGTAATCTCAAATGCAAATCATTTAAGTATTCATTGATACCTGTCTTGCAGCAGCTGTAGGGGGAATGAAAAAGCTGATGCAGGAATGGGCTAAGAGTGATCTAAGACAACACGCTGAGCTGGGGGCACAAATGCAGTTATTGTTTTATACTTCTTATTTTCTGTGCATTTTCAAGGTGCTAGCAAGGGCTTTTTTTTTACCAGAACACTAAGGACACTGAGCTGTCATTCTTTTTATCAAGAAGTCTGGTTCAGCATTTGTAAAAGACATAAATTAATTATGGCGGCTGGCTTTACCAAATCGCAGCTATGGTCCAGTAATTTTATTCAGGGTTGTTTTCTGGTAATTTTTTCTTCTATTAAAGGAAATTTGTTAACAAGGTACTAGAAAAAAACATTTTCTGGCATCAAAAATATCACCTTTTGTCACAAAAGGTCCTTATGAGCACTCTAAACACAACATGCAGCTCAAACATAGGGATCAAAAGCCCAGGTACTGCTGCAAAGAAGCACAGAACAGTCTGGGGCTCAATTCTACTTCTATTATGGTCAGCAACAGAGAGAATGAGTCATTTTTCTCTACTAAAATGCTTCTAAACTGCAATCCCTATCTCACAGAGGTTTAAGTCAAATATTGGTCTAGAAGATAACACTACCTTGGATACAGGATTCTTGCAGAAGGCAAGAAAGGATCAAGGCACAACCACGTCAGTTACCACTGGGCAACCAGAGTCTGGGTTGTTTCTTTGTTACAAAACATTAAAGAAGTAAGAATATGACCGTGCTTCCATCAATTTAAAATGTTCTGCTAGATAAATATTTTTAAGATCTGTAAAACAGGCCTTCTATTTAACAATGAATACATTTCAGGCTAATGTGCTGCCAAGCTCCAGCTCTCTTTCTAGCAGCTGAATTCTTGGATAAAATCATTTTGCAGGGTATGAGCAATGCAGTTCTGAAAATAGCATCACTGCAAAATGAAAGATGGCAAGAACGTCTACAATGCTGATTTATTTCAATGAAATTTTATCTTTTATGATTAGTATCTATTTTGATGTTTTCAACTGAATTTTCATACTTAATAAAATGTAAATTTATAAAATTGGTTAATTCTGAGGCTTCAGCATAAATACCTAGGAGGGAAACAAACAAAGAAATTGCCCATTCACAATTTACATTATAAAATATGTAAAAAAGAAAAATGTTTTGTGGATCCAAATAATTTGCATTAATCATCACCACGCTACAGGGACATTAAAAAAAATGAAAAACAAAACAAAACAAAACAAAACAAAAACAACAACGACAAAAAAAAAACCACCACATAATCAAAAAAATCCCACCAAAACACCAAAATCAACACCACCAATCAACAAGCTGTTTGTCACTTATTCTATGTATGTTTCCATTAGAAGAATGGACTGGAACAACACTCTTTAAAATATCAGTGGGTTTAAGCATCTTGCATAATGTTCAGCATTTAGACATGTTCTGCTGAGAAAACACTAAGAGGTGATATTGCACTTCCCTGATTCTCAGTAGATTACATCTTCTGGCTCTCTTTCCAATTCACTGATATGAAGGTACACTTCAGCACTTTTATTTTTTTTTTCCTAATACTGAATATTTTTAAATAGGTTAAGAAAAAAAATTCAAATGAGAAAGAGCCTGATATTTTATAATCCATTAATACAGCAGTCTTCTCTAATTAACATCAGCAGCTAAACTGGCATTCTTCTATCACAGACTTTAAGCTATAAATGGGATTTCATGCATACGAGAGGTATCAAAATCCTTAAGTCTGACAGTAGAAACAGATGAAAAGAATAAATAATAAATGTCACCTATCTACTTTTGGTCACTGGTGCATACAGAAAGTGATGCTGAGACCAAGCCCAGCCACACTCTCAGCAGGACCTACACTTGTTAGATCCATGTGCAGAAGCCAAAAATATGAATGTCCCAGTTGTGCAAGCCCTAATTCATATGACTCATACAGACTTCCCTGAGTTGTCCTAATGACACCAAAACAGTAAAGATGATTCATGCAAGTAAAAAATGGGAATACACAACTTCTTTTCTAAAAATGTCCTGTCGGCATACATAGATATATGTTCACATGTGTACTATTTTTATCTTTATATTATTTTTATCCACCAATGTTTTACATCAAGTTATGCAAGTGGCAGACCTGTCTTGAATATTATATTTAACATAATAGATATGTACAAAACAAGTGACTGAGGAGGAAAATATGTTAAAAGATAAAGGAAAGAGAAAAAAGGAGTGGCAGAGGAAAATTAGAGGGGGGGATAAAAAGAAGACATTAAGACACATCCACAATGTTACTACATCAGAAACAGTCCCATTGATTTTGAAAGGCTTCATCTGTAAGTTTATAAAAATTAAAATTTGCTCAGCTTGTTTTGTTTTTGGGTTATTTTTTTCTTTTTTAATCAGTACAAACAGGTTTATTATCAGAAAGGAGAATGCATATCTTTATGTAGTACCTTACTCACTATCAGTAATAATATCAACACATGCTGTGCCAAAAGGATACTTAGGAATTACAAGATATACTTAAGCTCAAGACTATCTGTCTTGATGCAGTATAGAGAAAAGAAGAGAAATTAATTGAGTCCTCTGTTATCATTATCAGGCAACATATAAACCTTGTACATTTATTAGTATGTTTTTTTCTGAAGTCTAGAGAGACGTGAATGATAAATAAATATAAATGGCCACAAAAAAGAACTGCTTTGTATACTGTGACAGCAGTAGTGTGGTTATAGTGCCAGGAGTACTATATACAATATTCTAATCTAAGTGCAAAATATCTGCTGTGTTGCAGGTGTAACTGAAGGACTTGGAGTTGCTGTGTTAAAAGTAAGAACATGGTATCTTGTACCAACAAACAGATCCCTAACACATGACACATTTAATATGATACACTAAAATGGAATGCAGTATGCACCAATCAGCAGCTAAGCCTCATATCTCAGATCAAGACACAATTACTACTATACTTAAATAGTTTATTAAAGGACAGTCTTCAATATTTACAGTGAAATATTTCAACACTGGAAGCAGAGAATGCAATACCACATGCTCAGATTTTCAGTGAAAGATTAATGCTACCATTTCATACAACACAAATCTGCACCTGAAATTCTCTATATTTTGCTGTGTAGACATATCAGGGCCTTTTTGCCTGATCAGAGAATTAAAATTAATCAAATTACTGAGATTCTATCAAACAGGCATTACATAAACCTTCAGCATTTCTCGCTAAGAATACTACATGCTTCTATATTATTATATTGGTGATAGGGACTTCTGGATGTTTTAGTAATAGCACATGTTAAAATATTTATTAATGCAGAAGAAACAGATGACTGAAGGAAAAGTGATTGTACAATAATGAGTTGTTGAAGAAATCATATACTCCATAGCCCTGAATATGCACATTTTTCACACAACAGCTGGGAAATCCTGCTTCCTCAGATCAACTTTTCCACTAAGAGGAAAAAGAGACTCAAAATATCGGGGAGAAAGCAGGTAGCTAAGCACATAATATCAGCAAACCTCCAGTTCTTCAATTATTTATATCCTTTCTTTCCTTTATTCTCCTCTCCCGTGCTTTTTTTAATTCCTATTTTTAATATTCTTTATATATAATATATTTTACATTAAGAGCATCTGCATCACTTCTTTGTTCTTCCCCATTTGTAATTTTTAGTAAGAAATGAAACACTGCTGTCAAGTCTTAAAAAAGAATGGAAAAATTGTTTTCTCCTTCACCTGTTACATCATTACTTTTTGCTAAGCAGCTCTCCCTGCATCAACCTGTTGTGTGCTGCCTTCTAAACAAACTAAGCCTTGCTTGCACTTCAATTCCATTTCAAAGGGGAAACAGTACTATGAAGGATTCACAGTCACTACAGATGGTTTCTGCAATATTTCAATGGAGTAACAATGAGAAAAAAAGAGAGCCAACAGCAAGTAGA
>JANPWX010000257.1:2368610-2407980 GCA_024734555.1 Trochalopteron elliotii | reverse complement strand
TGGAAATCCAGAGGACGCATTCCCTCTACCCTCCTTTCGTTTGCCCGTGTTCGCGCACACCAGTCTCTGTGGCAACTATGCGCTGTCGGTATAAATGTAGGAAGTAATCCAGGAAAATATTTCTCAGCTTATTTGTTAAAGCAGTTAAAAGTTCAGGGACAAATCTGATTTTCTTTTCAGTCTGTGGGTTGATTTTGTTTGGTTTTTACTTTGAATGTGGTTACATATTTATATTTTAATATATTTACTTAGTTCAACAGGTGAAAATGGAAGAGGACACCCAGTATTCATTTAGTTTTCACGTACTTTATATTTAAGGATCACATCTTGAATGTATTAACTCACAACAATTTCTATAAAGCGGGAAAGTGCTCATCTCTATTTTAAAGGTGGCAAGGGATCAAAACTGAGATGCACAAATGAAGAATTGAGTGCTCACATTGCCCGGGCTCAAAGCCAGCATGATATTTCAGTTGCAATCTGTAAAGCATGCAGTCACTCATCTACATTGTTTCTGGATTGGAGCTGGCACTTGGGAGCTGGTGGGAAGAACTCCCAGTTGTCTTCACCTATCCACCTACCTATAGGTACGTAGGATTCAGGGTTTGGATGCAAGCCTGAAATAGCATTTTCTAAAATGATTCTGCAGCCTTTAGTGTCAAACAGTCTGAAGAGTATCTATAGCTCAGCTTTTGTAAGTCTCCATAGGCCTGACATGAAGTGGCCATGCTTTGGATATTTACCTGTAACTGCTCACCTGAGTACCTGTGCTTCCCCACAGGGATGTCAAGGGTACCAGCAAGTCACGGCCCTGTGGCATAAAGGTCCTGCTTCACATGAGACATATCATGAGGAGATCTGGGACAGAAAGATGGTGGGGAGTGGATTAAAGTCTTGGAGAAATGCATAGAGGAAAGGGGCTGGAGATGTGAACTAGTACAGGTTGCACAAGACCAGAGATAAAGTAATTTTCTTAGCTAAAGCTCCTCGTTCTTGGGCTCTCACACTAAGAGCAGCATTATCAGTATCAAGTTAACATCAGTTCAGTTATGAACATGAATATTGAACAAAAATACTGATTCTGCTCCTTGATAGAACTCTGAAGTTTGACTCAAGTTTGTGCCTAAACTCTGCTGAGTTACCAGGAACCAGATGTTCCTCAGTTAGTTGTGTCCCAAAACACCTACAGTTTTGCAGTGGGCAACACAGTAATGGATTAACACTGGCAGCACCCCTCCAGAATAAAAGGGAATGCTTCACCTGAAGGATTGAGCACATGCCCATTTCTTCTTTTCTCAGCAGGAAAGTGTTCATGTTCAACTCCCAGCACGGGTGGCCCCAAGGGCCTGTTGAGCAAGCTGTGGACACTAAGCTGGAAAAAAGGTGCTCTCCCAGGGGAGAACCCCCTTAGTGGGCAAACAGAAAAGTACTGACATGTTGGTGTGGATATAGAGAAGATGCAAGGAACTATGCAAACACACACAGGAAATGGTTTCAGTAGGTGAGAATAAGCAAGACCACCCTTACTCAGGAGTATCATTTAAATATAATGTAAAGGACACCAGAAGATTAGGGAATGATAATGTAAAATAATAAACAGATAAGTAAAGAGTTAAACAGCAATATTTCTCTCATCATTAGTATAACTTTCTGTAAGCCTACACTTCTGATGCTTGTAGAGCTTCTTAGGGCAATAATTACAGCTGCAAATACTTCCAACAACAGTAACACATGGCTAGCAGTGGAACTGTGCAATGTATGGGTTGGCTGACACCCCACCTAGTATTTTAAGGTCTGAATTAATCAGTACTAATACACTGAACAAAAGCTGAAAAGTGAAAAAGGTTCTAGAGAAAATACTGCTATGATTTAATAACGAAGTATTTGAAGCTACCAATCTACTGTGCTATTTACAACTATATAACAAGACCCCCTGTAAGTTAATCCTACTGTGAACAGTGTAAGAGAATGCAGTGAAACTTAAGGATGAAAGACAGAAGTTGTTATGAGGAGAAATACACAGTTGGCTCCAAACAAGCTGGTTGAAGTGTGAAGGAGCAGCCAGGGCTGGAAAATGGAGCTTGAAAAGGGATGTGGCATTCTGAGAAGGTCTGTGATAGACAACTCAAGATCAACTTGCAAGCTTTTCAGGGTTTATAAGTGAACTTGAACTGAAGCCCGTTGTTGAGAAAAGGTGGAATCAAATAAAAGCTTTTCTGTAAAATTAAGTAAGGCTAGAAGTCAGGTTTTGGTGTTTTGCCTTTTTTTGAATCTGAAACTCAGGAATCCAATGCCAGCCTGAAGCATGGGGAAGAAAAGAAAGCAGGACTTGTTCCTTGAGCAATTTGTTATTTACTAATCACCCAGCCTTTGGTTCACCTAATTATTTATGGCCTAAAAATTCATTAATTTTCCATTTAATGAAGATGCAGAAATCTTCATGACCTCACCCTACAGCTGTGTATGGACATGAGTAAAAGGCCTCAAATGAGTTCCCACTACCTTCAACAAGAAAGCGTGATTGACTTAAAACATAAAATTAGCAGTTAAATTTCTTTGTATGTCTTCACCCCCCCATAATGCAGAAAAAAGAAGCACAAATGTAGGTCCATCATGAAGTTTTAAAAAGCCATTAAAGTCTCCTAAACAATAAATTTCTTTACACTTGCTGATTAAACTATTGTCTTATATACTCACTGTTTTAAATACATGGCTTGTACTTCACAGTAACATTGCACTGCAGAAATTCTTATCATCTGCATTGTGATTCCTAAAGATCTATTACAGCTGACAAGTCTTTTTCTTTAAGCACTTGAATGACAAACAACGAAAGTAAATCTTTCTTCATTCTTACTTCACTTCATTCTAAATTTATTACCTGTCATATCTCACTGAGACCTTTCTGTGCAGGAGCACAGGAGCAACAGGTATTGATATAATGAGGCATCTTACAGAAAGTTTGCTCTGTTGCTGTTTGGTGGACTTGGCAGGGTTAGGGTTATGGTTGGACTCTTACCTTAAAAGATCCTTTGCAATCTAAAAGATTCTCTTCTATGATTCTACTGAAAGTACTGGAAATCTTTCAACTGACCAGGGTAGTCCATATGTCAGAAAAAAATTGCTATTGCAAAACTACAAAATTTAATTTGCATCAAAAGTTTCTTCTCAGTTCATTTAATCCGTAGCGAGTAGTTAATGATCAAGCTTTTCTCTTTTATTTCAATTTCTGGAAATATTATTTATGTTTTCATGTATTATTTACACCGTAGCAAATCTAGCATAAAAGACAAAAGAGCAGGGCCCTGTCTGTCTTTTAACCACTTTATAAAGTCCAAATTTATTATGTTAGCACCAGAATCAAAGTTTTATTAATCTGGTTTTATGCTTGTATATAAACTCATTCTTCAGTAATCAGCATTTTCAGAAAAAAAATTTAAGCCAGGGAGGGACAGGTTAAGACCACACATGCAGTGATTTCAGCACTTGTGTGAGTAGATGGGACACAGTTACCAAGTGTCTTTAGTGTCTTTTGTGGGTGTATGGCAGGCAATAAATCTGTACTGGCTTTATTCTTGCCAGCCCAAGTCACCATTTTGCTGAGCACATTCCACCTTTGTGCTTGGTGTAACACGTACTTTGCTAGATGGAACCCTCAGATGTTACTGGGTTCAGTCAAAATGTGCTTGCTGAAATACTGCAACAAGTGTGTGCATGACCCTGGAGAAAGTGTAAAGCACAAGTCTGATGAGGAGCAGCTGAGGGAGCTGGGGATGTTTAGCCTGGATAAAAGGAGGCTCAGGGGGGACCTTACAACTCTCTACAACTCCCTGAAAAGAGGTTGTAGAAAGGTGGAGGTCAGTCTTTTCTCATGAGTAACAAGTAATAGAACAAGCAGAAATGGCCTCAGGTTGCACCAGAGAAGGTTTAGATGCAATCTTAAAAAAAAATTCCTCATGGAAAGGGTTGTCAAGCACTGGAACAGACAGCCCAGTGAAGTGGTTGAGTCACCATACCTGGAGGTATTTAAAAGATGTGTAGATGTGGCCCTTAGGGCCATGGTTTAGTGGTGGGCTTTGCAGTGCTGGGTTAGCAGTTGAACGATATAATCTTAAAAGTCTTTTCCAACCTAAATGATTCTGTGGTTCTGTAGTTCTATGATAATCCATGCCACATACCAAAATACTATTTTCTTTCTGGCATGTAATATCTTGTTTATGTCTGTGTTTTACATGGGGAAGGAGGGGTAATCTTGCTGAATAGTTCTCATTCCGTTTGCTGGTGCAGGACTGACTAGAGATTGCAGACAGCCTGATCTCAATTTCTAATTTCAGGGGTAAAAATGCTCTTATTGAAGTCTGCACCAGATGGAAATGCAGGATCCAGCCCACTGCAAGTGAGATGAATTGTTTTACATATTTGAATTTGATAAAATTTATATTGCAAAAACTTTGTGACCTACATTCAGCAGCAAGATAATCAACACTGTGTTTTGTTCTCACCCTTGCTTTTGTTCATATTTGACTAAGCACGCTGGATCTGGTAGCAAAACTTTCACTATCTGATACATCAAATACTTTTCTTGTTATTGTCAGATTTGAGGAAAGCATTCATTTTAATTCTAGTCATTAGAGCAGGGCTGTATGCATTATCACACTGGAAAGTTTTTTTTATTTGCTTGGGTTTTTTGATACTGCAGTTAAACCAACATTAATTTCAGGATACTTTAACATTGAAACTTGGAGTCCAGGACAATAAACATTCTCCCAGTGAAGACCAACAAAAATATTTTATAACAAAGTGCCAGTCTAAAACTTCATCCATGGTGCTGATTTTGCTTGGTGTAGAGTTGATTTTCTCCAGGGTAGCTAGTATGGGGCTTTGCTTAGGGGCTCTATTAAAAACAGTGTTCATAACACAGGGATATTTTAGTTGTTGGTAGGCAGAGCTTACACTGTAGCACTATATGGAGATAGTAGTTTGGTTCTGAAATACTCTGTGTTCATTCTAATATCATCATTAATATGTTTCTGAATTTCAAAGGATTTTTTTTCTGTTCATTAATCACTGTGTTATATTTCACAGTATAATGTAAAAGTGCTCATTGTAAATCTCATATTGTTGTTGTGACATTATTCTCACAAAACCATAAATGTCAGTCATCTTGCTGGAGAAAACCCTCAATTATAAATGTTAAACTGTGGTATGTTCTGAACTTGTAAAGAAATATAACTTCTAAGAACAGTCTTATACAAATAGCATATGTTTTATAAGGTTGAAATTGACACAATTGTACAAGATTTTGTACAATCTTGTCTATTTTCTCCCAAGTCCCTAATCTATTTTAACTTAGTTTATTCCATCCCTTCCACTGACTTGAAGCATATACAATTCTTTCTTGAAACCAAATATATATATATTTATTGTTTAACCTCATAAATCAGACAATTTTCCCCTTTTTTTTTTCACCCTGTGAGATACATTCTTATGCCAGTAAATGCTTTTCTAAATGTAAGGATGGGTCTCTCCTGAAACCTGGTCTCTTGCAACTTTTTAGGACTAAAAAAGGTACGTTGACCCATGGAGAGGCACTCTCTGTGATGGCAACAGTATAATCATAGCAAACTACTATCAGCCAAATGGAATTAAGCCATCTCAGCATCTCATACTTACCTAATCCATCTAACTTAATTAACCAGGTGGTTATGAAAGATACAAGATTCCAAAGTTACTGCTGGGATTTTACTGCAATATTCCTGCAGAGGAATGGGGACTGTCATGCCATCCAGCCACAGATGCTACTTTTGGAAGTTCAACAGGGTAAGCTGAACTTTAGTAGGAAGGTTGTATTTGTCTCCCTTTTTTGGAACGTTGTTGCTGTTCCCATTCTGCATTTAGTGAGATATTCATGGACTGCCTACAAGAAAAGGGTTTCCTTTTTTTTTTACCCAGTCGTAGTCTGTGGGCATAGACCAGCAGCTCCACAGAATGGTTCATCCTATCCTAAAATATGGGTTGTTGAGATGGCATTGGTATCCTTTTTGCTTTGCTTTATAAACTAGTAGTAAATACAAAAATAGCTTAGAAGGAATACTGGGCAGGGGGGATAGAGAAAAGTAAGAATGAAAGATTGTAGTGAAAAAAAAAAAGAACAGGAAAGTAAATATCACAAAGGAAGGTTATGCATGTGTAAATAAAGACATGCATATTGTCTTCATTACATATTGTACAAGGAAAATAAAACTTTTAAAAGGAAATAGGTGAGGAAAAGTAAAGTGAATAGGAAAACAGGAACATTAGGAGGAAAAAATTCATTAGGGAAATGAGACTGTAAAGGGAAGAAAAACTGTGCTGATAAGGTGGAGATGCCAGTCAGTAGGAGAGGTAACAAAGAGGGAAAAGAGGAATGAGCTCACCAGGACAGGTATGATCTGCACATACTGATGTGCAGTTGCCCAGTTGGTTTTAAAAGATGGCAAAAAGAAGTCAAGTCCACTGTGCCAGGGGAGCAGAGCACGGGCTGACAGGGCTTCACCACGTGCTGGATCAGGGCCAGGTGTCCTTGTTAGCTGGGTCAGGCTCCTCTGATGTGCTCTGCCCCTAAGCACAGATGATCAGCTCAGGTAACAAAGGCCACGTAGTTCCTGCCTTAGGAGCACAAGACCCAACCCTTGAGTTCAGGGTGAAGGCAGAGCTCCCTCCTGTGTAACACAGGATACCTCAATCTGATAAGACAGCTTCTGCTGCACATTTCACTCCAGCTGCAAAAATGATCTAAGGAAAATTTAAATCTTTTGTATACTTATAGTTTCTAATGAGAGAGCTAGTGGGATAGATGGTAGACTTTATGCCAAGTAGCCTTAAGAAATAATAAAATAACAAATAAATATTTATAATATTCCTTTTCAATAAAGCCTGAAGATAGATAAGTTCTCTCATCTCTATAATGATTTATTAAAAATCTTTAATTGGCTGTTCTTAAAAAATTCCAATTTGACTTTTAAAGTGAAAAGTCAGAAGATAAAAGCATCTGTAGGTAAACTTCCACATCTCATCTGCCCATGTCTCTATAATTCAAATGAAGGAATGGATTTAAAAGTTGCATTTCAAGCTTCTGCTCTCATTTCAGCAGCAAGTGATATTTTTATGTTGTTCTGTTTGAAAGGGTAAAGTAACATTTTTGCATTTGCCCACATTATTTATATGGGTCTAATTCTTTCCAGAATCATGTCCCATTAAGCTATATAATAATGATTAATTTATTTATATGGGTTAATGCATCAATAATCCAAACTATTTCACAAGCCATAGTATATCACTACGGTAATGTTAAGCCCCCTTGTTATAATTGGCTCTGTACGGTCTGCCATTCCATGCAAAGCAACAAAGGGCAGCTCTGCACAAACTACTCCAAATCCTGGAATGAATTGTGTTGTAGACTTCATATTGCACTTGCAGATGTTATTAATTACTGCTACTCTCTGTTTAATAGCTGTTTCCATAGTAACTATGTTGGTTTTTTTCTTTTTTTAAGAGGATGTGAAAGGAAGTAAGTTGAGTAGTTGTTTTGTTTGTTGTTGTTTTTTTTTTTCCCTAAAAGGAGGACAAAGGCCATGTGACTATATATACACTTATAGGAATATATAAGTATATGTGTAAATACGCAAACCCTAAGCAGTGCAAGAAGTGCGAGATAAAGTAATGTCACAGAGGAACATGAATGTTTTCAGAAGATAACAAGCTACTTAAATTATATCAATTGCCTAAGTTAACAATCTGCTCTTGATCCTTTTAAGTTAGTGACTTTGGGCACGATCTGGAAAGTCCAGTGAAGTCAGAGTTCATGCAGTGCAAGCAAACATAGATCTATGTCTGTGCCCACCATCACAGATTTACTAGACACAAACACACAGCCAGTGATACTGGTTTAGGACTAAAAGGCTTAAACTTACATCTCTTTGAAATCCTAATAATCAATTTAATATCTTATGTGAATTATAAACTAACCATGACTGTGTATCCTGCATTTGGAATACAATTTTTTACATCCACTGCCCAGCATATTACAGGAACAGAGCAAAGTAGTAGTGTATCAGCTAACACATCAAGTAGCTGTTATCTTTGAGTCATCTCTAAATTCTGTCTTCATTCAACACATGTTGTTAGTTAAGAAGTATTCTAAAAGCAGGTAACTGGTAACTGTCCTGGTAACTGGAGATGTGAATAGTTTAATATTTACTCCCTACATATAACAGAAAATAAAGTGAAAATAAAAATTCATAAATAAAGTTACTGATAAATTAAAAATTATTGTTTCTTGAAACTACCAGGGGTGGAAAAAAATAGATTTATTTTGATATTTCAAGATGATACACTGAAGTAACAGAAATATTTCTTTTTAAAGTGTGGCATTTATCATATTCTAGCTCTTAAAATATCATATGAACACTGTAACAATCTGAGCTTATTTCCATCAATAGACATGAGAGAAAACATGACTTTACATGTCCAGTTCTCCCTCCCTTGAGTCCAGAAAACCTTTCATCCACTTTGAAATGCAGATGACTGACTCCAGGAGTACCACAAGAATTTTTCTTTTCTTTGGAAGCTCATTGCCAAGTCCCATGTGCACCCATCTGTCCTGTGGGGAATGAAAGATAACCTTTTGAAGCAGATAAGCATTTGTCCTGTGCACTGATGAAATCCTGGGTTTACAGTTTAAGTAGGTCAGAGTGATGCCCATTTTGTGACTGCTCTTCAGAAGGGTACACAACACTTCCACTGGTGTATGCATTAGTAGCCCAGTGTTTGAAATTGTCCTCAAAACATCTACATAAAGCACACAGTAAATAAAAATAACTCAGGGTATAACTAAGCATTAAAATAGAGTAATGAGAAAAAGAGAGGGATCTCAGTGTCTAAGAGGATAAAGCTGGGCTGAGAGTTTTCCTTTTAAACCACAAATCAATGTTTTCCCTGTGAGCTGGGAAATTCCCGTAGGACCTAAGCGTGTTCTGCCTCCCACGCAACACTTTGCAGCAGCAATCCTCTTTGAGGAGAGGTTGCTTCTCTGTAAGAGGCTACTGCTATTTCCTCATCTGCTGCCTTGGACTGGCTGCCCAGGCACACTGTCCTTGAGCCACAGCTTGCATGGTGTCCTGCAGAGGAGTCACCACTGCACCTCCAGAGAGTGACTGAGACCAGACGGAGGTGCCTGCTAAGAGAAAGCAGCAACTGTGCCAGATTCCATCAGCAGTCCCTGGAAATAGACTTCCCTTGCTTCCTTCTCACTTTGGAAACTTCCTTTGACCTTGACTAGGCCTTTCTTCTGGCCAGTCTTCTGAGGTCTGTTTTGTAGGCATAAAAAGAGATGAGAGCACAATCATTTTTGAAAAAAAGAAGTCCATAGGAAACATCAAGTGGAGTATGTAACCTTGAGAGCACAGGGGTAAAGGAGGCAGAAAACCTCATGCAGGGTCAGGAAATTAAAAGGAAAAGGATTAATTAAAATACACTAAAGGAGTTTTGAAGATGAAAAAGGAGTATAAGTGCTAAGTATTTTCCTTTGCAACAGAAGCAGTGCTGAAAATCAACAGGGAAAGCATGGCTTTTATTTGAGAGGCAATTTGCATATTAATATTGTGATAGCATTATGCAATAATATATAAGACAGATTGGGTAAATAGAGGCTGTGACCAAACATTTCAGCTTCTTCCCCATGTCTATTGAAAATAAAAACTGGCAGAATGTCACACTGTAGGATTGTCCTTGATTTGTTTCCAGTAGAACATTAATTGATGTGTTCCCATGTTTTGATATGTGATTTACAAGCTCAATAACTTGAAGGGTGATTACAGCCAGGCAGGCAATCTGGATGCCAAGCCTCATTTCAGTGAACTGTCCTGGATATTTCACTCTGAAAATCATGGCTTTCTAAATGTGTGGGAAACAATATTAAGCAGTGGCAATCAACAGTGCAGTTTTCTGTTGGTGTAGCAGGAGGGATTATTTTGAAATAGCTAGTGCATCTGTTTGGTAGCTATTTTTCCCTTGAACTGGAAAAATCTACAATGTTTCAAACAAAATGCTTGCAAAATATTCAGAAATGTAGAATTTTTTGCAAAGAACATTTTGTATTAAAAAAAATCTGGTTTATTTTTTTTTCAAAGCAACCAAAAGGAATGAAGAATATGTACAACCAGTAAAAAATAAATTAAAAAAAAATCTTCCCATAGCTTTCTTTGCAAAACTCTTGGCAATTCAGAAATTTTAAGTAATAGTTTCATTCCAATACAATCTACATTTTCTCAACTGTGACCCCTAAATACCAAGGCTGTAATGGTAACGGTGAAAAATGAAAGCTCAATATTGTAATACTTCGTGTTGCTAAAAAACCATCAATCCATTTCATGTTTCATCTCATTTTCTAATATGGTTACATTTGGTGAAATCTTCTTAGCAGGAAAAAAAATGAACTTTTTTTTTTTTTTTAATAACTCTAGTGTTAAATGAGTAACAGAGAATTTGTGTTTCAAAGAGAAAGTATTGTGTGTTGTGAGTTTATTTGATTGAAAGCTACTTCCATTACAGCAGCTTTAAAGGTTAATATTTCTCACACATCAAAACCAGCTGGATGATGGCATAAGTATTGAGGAGCAGAGTACTAGAGGATGGATAGGCACAATAAAACTTTGTAGGGTGAAAACTGGCACATTGCCCAATAATCTGTGGAAGCAACCATCAGCAGTAAATTTGTGGTATCAAAATGTTTTCTATATTAAACCAACAAATGATAGCTTATTATTTCTTACATTGAATCTTCTGTCTGAAAACTGTGGGTAGGAAGATTATGTTTTATCCAGCATTTAGGAGAGCATCATTGCCCTATTTCCACTTGTGGGATAAGCTGGCATTTCACTGGATCCTGTGCCAGTGCCTTTCAGCATCCTCTTCAGATTTGTTGCACAATTGTTGTTTTAGGAGACAGTGATATACAAACTCCTTTTGTAACAAGTGTCAGTTGTTGTAAGTGGGAGATCAAGTCTATTGCTTGTTACACAAATTCATTTAATTAATTCCTCATCACAGTTCCTCATGACTGATTTTTCTAAATTTTAATTTTATGAAGAATGCTTATTCTTATTATATATATTTTCTTATTTTTCATCTGGTGCTTCATCTGTTGCACTAGAAAGTGAAGCACACCTTACTCTGTGGTCAGGTGAGAAGAGTGGTCCTGCCTCGGGCTTTTCAGTCCAACAGGAAACATATTTTGATGTAGAAGCAAAGTGGCTTCTTAGCAGCTGAAAGAACTTATGAGAGTATAAATAAGGAAAAGTAAATAGAAAGTAGGAATGAGTTTATGGTGTGGTAAGAAGAATGTGATAATTCAAAAGAGGTCAAGTTCTGGAGACAGGGCTTATGGGAAGAAGGTGAATCTCTGCAGATGTCTAGGGAGGAGAAATGAGACCAAAGAGTTTGCAAGAGGAAACAGGAGATTGTTATCTTTCACTGATAATTCTAGGACGCATATTGCTGTGTCTAAGAAATGAAGTGGCCATCATTCCAGGTATTTAACTGGTCACCAGATATCTTTGAACCTCTTTATTCAGAGATGAGAGCAAGGCTAGAAATACAGCTTCAGCCTTATGTACACTAAGGGTCCAGCTTCCCAAAAGCAAAGTTTTCTTCTGTTTGTATCTAGCTCAGCAGATGAAGATGTAAATAATCAAGAAAGTCATCCTGTGGCTTGGAGCATCCTGCCAGCTAGATTAATTAATTTCTTCTCAATTCTGGTGTACCAAATGAGATGCTAGAAGTTAGCAAAACATGCCCAGAAAAACTAGCATTGCTGAGGTCAAAAAGTTTAGGAATAAAGTAGCAATTGCCAAAAATATAACTGATTTAAAACTAGCACTGCAAGATTCACTGCTTTCATAAAGGAGCGAAGCAGAGGCATTATGCAATAAGGTTAAGGGAAAAGATGATAGAGCTATGATTATGTCACAGTTATGACATGGTCTTTAAACAAAAAAAAATTCTTTTGTGTTTCTGGCCTCATTTCTATAGATTCTAGTTTTTGAAGGTATTTAAGACAGAAAAAAAAAGTGAAAAAATACAACATGGATTTACAAAGGCTTACTTGATCGTGCTGGATTAAGATTCTATTTTACTTTGATTTTCTGGACAAAGGAAATGAAGTACATCTAATCTATTTAGACTTTTACAAAGCATCTGATACAATTCCACAAGGAAAATTATTAGCTAAATAGAGAAGTCTGGGATTAGCACAAGAATTTTAAAATGAGTAAGGAATAGACTTAAAAGAGAAAAAGTGAAATGTTGACATAAACTGTTAATTAGGCAATTGTCTTGAAAAGTAGATTAGAGACTTATTTAATCTAAAATTTTCATTAGTAATCTTGGCTCATGGCATGTGGTTGATCTGTTAAAATTTAATGATGACACAAAGGAATTGCCAATATATGGGAGGGTTAAACATCACACAGGATGAAAAAGATGAATGATGATGGCAATAACAGAGTAAGAAGAAAATTATGACTTTAGGGACTAATAGGAAGAAATTACTTGCTGCTCATATTGGTTGTTTACACAATGACTATGATTCATTAATGTTATGTAGATACAAGATAACCAAATATGATCCTGTAATCTGGTTGTGTTCCCCTGTATTGCTTTTATATTTTTATTGTTTTCTGTTCCTCTGTATTGTTTCCTTCAGGGGAGGTTTAGATTAAATATCAGGAAAAAGTCTTCACTGAAAGGATGGTCAGGCAGGGGGTGAAATTGCCATTTTTGGAAATGTTCAAAAAATTTGTGGATGTGACATTCAGGAACATGGTTTAGTGGTGAATGTGGCAGTGCTACCTTGATAGTTGGACTGAATGATCTTAGAAATCTTTTCCAATCTAAATGATTTTTACAGTGATCCTGTAATGCACTTGATTTTGGGCTGAGTGTGAAAAACTGTGATTTTAGACGGTTCTTCTTACATTCCCATGCATATATAGCCTGTGAAAGCCCATCTTGATTGTGGAATACTCTTCTGGCCAACCATGTGAAACAAATAAATTCGGACTGCTAAAAGGGCTAAGCAGGGGTCCTGGGACTAAATGTACTTTTCTTTTACAAGCTGGGGGCAGATAAGGCATATGTTCACCCTCTGGAATTGTAAGGGCAGACAGAAGAGAGAGAAGACACATTTTAGCTAATGAATAACGCTGGTACAAGGATAAACAGGCACAAATTAACCGTGGTTATGTGTGAAGAGGAAAATCAAGACCATCAGAGCAGTGAGAGTCTATAAGGGCAAAAGAGGAACATTTATTTCTAGCTCATGAAACAAAAATAGCAGTGCCCCTTTGCCCAGATCAGTTCCTCACTTAATTTTTATTTCTGCAGTGAGTATGCATTTCTCTTAACATCAGTAACACCATTCTTCACTAACAGATTACTCTGTTAAGCCTGTCCAGGCTGCAGAAATTAAGCATCATTTCTCTTTCAGAGTTTGCATTTGCTGTTCTCTGACTAGTTTCTCCAGTTTCTGTGTTTATGCTCTTTTTCACTGTGCTACTTCACTCTTTTAGAGTTTCTCTCTGCTTCCTCTCGTGCCTTTCACCTTTTGCTGCATGATATTTTTAGGCATCTTGATGTAATTAATTTTATTATTATTTTCTTTTTTTTTTTAATTTTCTTCCTGTTTTAGCCAAACTTTTTACCAAAGTAGTTGAAACACCATTTCTTGCTCAAAAAAGTGACTCTGTTACAAGATTCTCTGTCATCATCATATACAGTAGCCTTAAAATTTACAAACATAAGACTGGAACAGGCAGGCAGAATGCATATAACTTCCTGGACTGATACAAGCATAAATCTTTTAAATTCGTTTTTCTCTGTTATCCTAATTATCTAATTATAGCAGTGACTCAACATTCAAAAAAAATGCTCTGAAACTTTCTTCTTCAAGTATGCCAGCCCATACTGAGCCTACAAAACCCAAAGATCCCATCCCCCTTAGATCCAACACAGAGCAACCAAACCCTTGCTTGCTCTTAGTAATTTCTGATACTTGCTTGAAAACAAGAAGGATACTGTAAACCACCTCTTCAAACTGGCTCTTGACAGACAAAATGTCTCCAAGATTAGTTGTTTAGCCCCTTTATCCTGATTTCTTCTAGCAAAAACATTTAAAAAATTTTACTTTCAAATAGTTAAATTACCTATTTTAGGGCCAGATAGTTGTTTGGTGCACTCGAAGTCTGGGTCAGGTCCTGGCCAGTGTAAGCAAAAATTGCTTGAAAGTCAGCCATAAACTGTTCAGCTTTTCAGACTGAAGTCAGAATGCTAAACTCAGTGATATCAGATACAATCTCTGTCTTTATTTAAAGCTAATATATGAATTTATGCAAACCCAAGTAAGGATGTGGGGGTTTTTTGCTTCACGAGGATTAGATGGACAGAGAGGGACTGCATGTTTGCTGGTAACACATCATGAGTTACAAACTGTTAATAACTCAGCCCTTGTCAGATCAAGGTCTCTGCTCAGAAAAACAATGAGGATATAGATATTTCCCTTCAGAAAGGGTTTTCATATCTGGTTTTGTTCCAGGTAGGCATAAAATCCTAATCTTTCTAAATATTCCACATAAATAAAGCAGTAAATCTGAGCCAGCTAAACAGTGGTTTGATTTTACATCTAAAATGTTAACACTGGTAATAAATGCAAATGCAGTGCTGAAGCAGTTATCACAATTGGACTAAATTTTCTAAGTGCTTTGAACATTTTGCTGAAAAAAAATGGAGGAGTATCTTTTGGAATATTTGTAACATTTAATTTCAATACTCCACTCCATGCTCTATTTTTTACAAGAGCTGAAATAAAATCTGAATGATTTTCCACAAGATTTACATAACTACGAAATTAACTAAATGTATTTATTTAAATGAAACAATTAAAAAATCTTAAATTGATTGCATAGTTTGGGCATTTTTTAGTTTAACCTCATCTAATTGGTTCTCTGCCAGTGAACCTCCCAAGTCCAATATTCCCTCAGCTCTTTCCCTGAAATGACCTTTCATGGCAATTTATGGAAGAAATGAAGCTACCTCTAGCCTCTGTAGGTGGAGGAACACACCCAATAAACTCAAGATCCTGAAGTCAAAGGAAGAAGAAATGAGCAGAGAAAAAAGAAAATTAACCACTGCCATCATCAACAAAAAATACAGAGGGATGTCATTTTACCATCAAACTGCAAAGCCTGTTACTACAGGTTTTTACCCAAATAAGAGGTGTGCTATTTTTCAGGCTGGAACTTCTTTGTGATATTAAGTCTTTAGGGCAGGATATCCATGAAAATAATTGGGGGTATCTATGCATTGTCCTTGATGCTGCTGCTGCTGGCAGTGTTGGAGATAGTGGAGAAACCCATCATGGCATGGATGGAACAGGACTTAAGAAATCTGTGAGTTTTGTCAAAGTCAAGGCCAACAGAGGAAAGTAGACCAAGAAGGACTGAAATATAACCTGTAATTTACACAGCTTCAGTGCCATGAAAGCAAGTGAGTAATGTTTTGTTTTTCCTTGTTGTTTCTGCTTATTTTGTACTTTATTTCTCTTATTTGCTTGTACACTGGAATTATATTTTTTTGACAGCTTGAGTCAATTTCCCAAAGAAAAAATAAAGAATAATATAGGGTAAAATTTGTAAAGACATAATCAAATGATCATGAAAATGTTGTTTCACAAGCAAAAGGCATTTTATTTAGTGGAAATCCCATAAAACAATCAGTTTTGGAGTTTATTGTATTTGACTTTTTTTTCTTAAGCTTTAAACTGGTAGGCCTTGTGGGTCTCTGAACCCTAATCCTAAGGGTCGTTAAAGGCTGAGCTTGAGGTCCCCAGCATTGTGGGTGGCCCAGAGTAGGAACCTGTGGAGGGAGCAATGTTGATGCAAATGCCACACTTGCCTTGGCATGACTTTTTCAGCCCCAGTGTTGCTGGAACTGTAGGCCTGGGGAAGTCTGAACCCAAATCCTAATGGCAGCTGGGGACCAAGACTGATGTCCTAAAGACCCAGATAAGAAAGGTGTGGAGGGAGCAATGTTTGTGCACCTTTAGTGGTCACCACATAAGTCTGAGAGGTACTAACCCATAAAAAATAAATCCTAATAAAAACTGAAATAAGTAGTAGATGTTTCTAAACATGATAGAATAGACAAAGGTTGTTATATGTAAGAAAAACCTCATTAAGAAGACCACAGAGTGCTGTATTTACAGAGATAAAGATTTGATATGCTGAACAATGTAGTTATTAGTAATAATCATAAAATAATTTTGTTTGGAAGGGGCATTTAAAGATCGTCTAGTCCAACAGCCCTGCCATGTGCAGGTGCACCTCCCACTTGATCAGGGTGCTCTAAGGTCTGTTCAATCTGCCCTTAAACAATTCCACAGTTAGGGCGTCTACCATCTCTCTGGGAAACCTGTGACAGTTTATTGCTACCCTCACAGTAGATCATTCTTTCCTTATGTCCAATATAAATCCCTCTTCTTTCACTTTAAAACCATCACTACAGGCCCTGCTAAAAATCTGTCCTCATTTTATCTTATAAGCCCCCTTCAGGAACTGAAAGGCCATAGTAAGGTCTGCCCAGACCCTTCTCTTTTCCAGGCTGAATGATCCCAACTCTCCCAGCCTGTTTCCATAGGAGATGTCCCAGCCCTGTGATCCCTCCATGATACACCTGTGGACATACTCTAAATATTCATGTCTTTCTTGTTCTGGTGACCCAGAGCTGGATGCAGCACTCCAGCTGGGGTGTCACCAGAGCAGAGCAGAGGGGCAGAATCCCTTCCCTCAACCTGCTGTCCACACTTCTTGTGATGCAGCCCAGGACATTTCTGGCTTTCTGTGAGTGCATGTGGCTGGATCATGTCCAGCTCCTCATCCCCTAGTGCCCAAAGCCCTCTTCCCAGGACTGCTCTCAATCCCTTCATCCCCAGTGTGTATGGCTGTTGGGAATTGCCCTGACCCACGTGCAGTACCTTGCATTTGGCCTTGTTGAACTTCTTGAGGTTAATTATCTGCTTTCATAGTGCTAAAAATAGGTGCCTAATTCCTGGAGCCTTTAGTTACACTGGAAGGATGCGAAAGCTCTTTTAAATAAAGGCATAACTTTCCTCCTAAGGCATTAGTTTCCAAGCTCTGCTCTTCCAGAGGGATGATATCACAGTATTACAGATCAGAAGAAAGACGTGGTCTAAGTAGATATGCAGTTAGTAAAATCTTTTGGCAAAGACGCTTTGATTTATAACTATTAACATGTCCTCTCTTTTAGCTTTTGGTGTTCCTGTGGTTTTGTTTTTTGTTGTGTTACAAAATTATTATGACCAAATATTTCTGCCTGTAAGTTATTCTCAGCTAATGTTTATTTGGGTTCATGGACTAAACAAAATTTAAGGCCATTGTGGTTACCAGAGCTACCAGACTTCTGGCCACAGTTCAACTTCTAATTTTTTTTTTTTTTAGATAAGAGAGAGATTTGACCCAAGAATGTCAGAGAAAGTGGTATAAAACCTGAGACAAAAAGCCCAGTAAGGAGCTCAATCACATGTTGGAAAAATGCTGATTTAGTGAGTGGTCATGGCTGCTTTCACCAGTACCTGTAGCTTTTGCCAATGGGTTTTCTGTTCAAACACTGGTTGTGTTAAGAAAGGCTTAATGATAGAAATTTGTTAATTCTGTGACTTCAGAAAACCTGACCTGATGACAGTTCCCTTCCCAGAAGATGCAATTAAGTTATAACTGTGGTAATGTCTAGATTGTTTACTGGCTTAGAATGGAATTTCCTGATAGCAGTAAACATACTGCAACATTTATATTGGTGCTAGTTTGGCAAAAATAAAGGGAATATACCAGTGCTCATTTGAGTGGTAGTAGACTTACTTTCTCAGTGATTTCAGATTTTTTAAATTGAAGTTAAGGCATTTTTTTCCCCTGTTTATTTATCTATTTACAGAGGAGGCTTTCTGGGTTCAGAACTAAATGGCAAGTCACTGCTTCTATCTCCCTGTAGCTGGAATTAGTCTCTCTATTGCCATGGAGAGAGCATAACCTGCAAATCTGGGTGCCTCACTGAGTCACCTGAGGGACTCTTACACTAGTCTGAGTCAAAAAGACAGGGATTAAGTCTGAGCTCTTTGCATATTGTTCAGCAAATATATCCTGGGACCACATATTGAACCATGGAGATAAACCAAATGGTGAACAGATAGTTCCTGTATAAGCTCTTCCATACTGTACATGTAACATTTTCTACAAGCTCTTGCCCACTGTTGTGATAGAGTGAACAAAATTTACTGTAAGGCAAATTTTGGTGTAGAAGTATTAGTCTAGTATCATGTATAGAGTCATGGGAAAAAGGAAAGAAAATAAAAGGAAAACACACAATGGGGACTGAATTAAGGCTACAGAAGTAGCTTTTGAATGCTTCACTCTGTAACCTTTGTAACCTTAATAATGTTATTTTAATGCATACTATGTTTTATTTGTTTAATGCCTCAGAGTAGCTACATTTGGAATGAACTCCATCACCTCCACTGAAGGAAGCAACTCAATAGGTCCCGACCCAGCACAGCCTGTAGTGATCAGCCTCTGTAAGGTCATAAGCATCAGCCTTAGCCCTGAGAGCTGATGACAGAGTGCAGAAAAATTCTGTCCTCAGTTCCATGAAAGCCTAATTGCTCACTTTGTCATGTTGATCTTGTAACATGTCTCCTGCTCCTACTGCTTCTCAGTAATTTTCTGCATAGAAATACCCTCTGTGCACTGTCACCATTCACTCTGTGACATGGTGAAACCACTGTGCAGACTATTTCTGTTAGATTTCACTAGGGAATGTTATTTCTCCCTGGAGCTGCTCCCATCAGCTTCATGCTGTTTCTATCTCTCAAGAAACAATTGGGTGCTCTAAGCAGCACCCTTTCTACTGATATCAGTTCTTGCCCTCCTCCTTGTCAGAGCTGGCAGTCAAAGTCGACCATGTGCCAGATTAAAATTTGAGAGGGTTACTATCCAAAGTGTTTGATATATTCCAATGCTTCAGGATCCTTTCACTCTATTGTCATCCTATACTTCAGCAATGCATTGCCCAGCTCCTGAGTTCCTCAAATCCAATGTGTCCAGACTCCTGGAGCAATTCACTTGTGTTAGGGCAGCTCTGTCAATCATAATATCAGTCTGCAGCATGCTATTATGACTCTGTGATCTTGGTGTCCAGGTGAGTACAGCAATGGTTTAATGAGCTGCCTTTTGGTAGTCCTGTGGGCCGTTTGCTTGGATACAGCAAGCATCCAAGGGTGGGGTGATGGGGAGGACAACACATTAACCTCTGTGCCTTGGATTGTCCTGAACTCTAAGTCTGAATCTAAAGAGCAGCATTTGACTTTTGTGATCTTCTCACCATTGCTTTGAAGGGCATTTTACTTGATTAGAAAAGTGCACCCAAATTATGTCCACATCACCAGCATCATATGTTATCCTCAGTTGCCCAATAGAAAATAAGCATCATTAAACACAAACTCAGCTGACAAATGCTATCCTGTCACCAGTTATTTTATGCAATGTTACCTTCCTTTCCTCCCTGTTTACCTAATGACTTGGTCTTGTTATTCATACTATTTCTGTGCTCTTTGACTTGGCACCATATGTTCACTTACTTTAGATCTTGTGATAATGATCTTTTGTGTTATGTACGTTTCCACGTATTAATTATTGCTGAGATTCAGATGTTTGTGCTTCAAAAATAAAAAGGTGGGGGGGTTTTGTATTTTTTTAACATTCAGAAATGCAGGCTTCTTTCTCAAAAGCAAGTAAAAAAAAGATAAAGTTTTAAAGTATTAATTTTTAAATTAGCATAGAACAATGGCAGAAATAAGGATGCTGAAAAAAATTACTTGACAAACAGTTTTTTCCAAAAGTTTTATTTCATAGTTTTGACTGTTAAATGCAACTTGTATATCCTTACTGAGGATATTCAAGTAAATAGATTGCAGAACCTGTAAAAGGAGGAAGACATCTAGGCAGATGGAGGAGAATGTCTAGACAGAGCCGTACATAGTTAATGCTGAAAAGTAACTTCACTTCTTACTGATACCTGCTGCCATAATTCCTGTGTATGATGTACTATGTTATGCTGGCATGTTAGGAGTTGTAAACCAGCTGTCTGATACAATAATCACAGTGCGTTTTTTTGGCTGGAAATTCATAATTGATGATCTTCATGGGTTTTTGTGTTCTGCATTTGGTCTATTTTGCAGGATGGAGTGCAAAAAAAGAAGATTTTGGCTACACAGGAAATGAATTAATTAATTCACTTGTAGGCAACACAGGAAAGCTTTGTTTCTTCACAATCCCATAAATCCTGGCCTTTAGTGGAAGAAGGCATCAGAGATAAAACCATAGAAAGCCACCCCCTCCAAACTTTCTTGTGGAGCAGGGATGCTGTTTTGGCTGATCACACATTTCTGAAGAATTTGATTTGTATTGATGAATTTGGCTCCTTCTGATATTACCTGGGAGTTTTGAATTGCTCTGCAGCAGTTATCAGAACTGCATAATCCCTATGAGTCACTTTGCTTCACTGACCCAGCATTAAACAAGATGCCCTTTGTATACAAGATTACACCAGAATATATACATTAATATCTTTGTGTTAAAGACAGTACCATCAAAACATAAAATAATCAAAACCAGGACCACAGGGAATGGCCAGAAGTTTAGGCTGGATATGAGGAAAAGGTTTTTCAACCAGTTGTTGTTTGGGCAGAATGGGCTCCCTTGGAAAGTGTTCAGAGCACCAGCCTGACAGAGTTCAGGAAGTTTGTTGGCATTTTTCAGAAATGGGATGGGACTGCTGGGAGATGTTTCCAGGAGTTTTATTGCAGCATCAGTTTCAGTACAGGGTGAGACAATTGAAAGATGGCAACAGCTCATGTCTTGCCAACAGAAGCCCAAGATCTCTTTGTTACAGGGCATTTTAAAACTTTTCTAGCCAATAGCATATTACTAAAGCTTGCAGACAATTGTTCTAGCCAATCACTAAAAGCACATGCACACCTGCTTCAAACAATGCTTCCTTGTATGCTTTCTATTAACATTACACAATACTCCATTATTAAGCTTAAAACCTTGTACTATCTTGCTAAGCATATTTTTCTGCAGTCTTGAGGTCTATCTTAGCCAAACCTAAAAACTCAAACTATTGTTTCATCTCCTTGCTTGCTGTACTATTGTATCTTCTCTACTTTCAGCCTTTGCAGCTGCAACTAGCTCTAAGTTCTCTGCCCTTTCTGTTACTGAGGCCTAATTTCAGAGCTTCTGGAAGTCTTCTTACCTTTCCTGTTTCCCACAATTCCCCCTCTCAGTACAACAACAGGAAGGAAGCTCAAGCTCAGGGTGGGATTCTTGGGGATGGAGCTGTGCACGCCCAGGAGCTGGACAAGATGATCCTTGTAGGTCCCTTCCAGCTCAGCATATCCTGTGATGCTGTGATTAGTTGAGCAACCAAAACACCTGCCTCTGTTTTGTCTACAGAAAAAGTTTAGAGAAGAAAGAATCTACTAGTCAAATGCACATTTAATCACAAAATGGTTTAGGTAATTTAGCTTTGATGCACCAACTGTGATGAAAAACATTGGGACATATTTTTATTTCACCCTACTAAAATAAAAATACTTTTTTTACAAAAAAAGTCCTATAAAACTATGAAATATTAAAATTTCAACTTTTGTTTTATTTCAAAGTATAAAATTAAGGTTGGAAAAGGGACCCTATTAATTTTGAGCATGTTGAATAGAAAATATTTTAAAAATAAGAAGTGAAAATTCATATATCAGGACTGAAGACATAAGTTCTGTGCAGATACCTATCAATATTTGGCCTATCTGAAGCTGTAATTTTTGAGAATTAGATATTGATTTTTTTTTTTTTAATTCAGGTCTCCTGTAGCATAAATTTTACATGGGCTGGAAGTTTAAGTACCTGACAGTAACCAGAAGGAATTTTCTTTTTAAAGAAGTAAAAGATTGAATTTCTTTTTAATCTCCAAAAAAAAGAAAAAAAATATCAATTTTAGTGTTTCCACTTGTTTTTTCAGTCACGGCCTGTGATTTGTGCATTTACATTATCATTATAGCTGAATCAATAAATTTCTGGGTATAATATGACTACACCTAAGAGGTAATCTAAATGTTTAAATGCTTAGAACTCATGTGTTTCACCTTTCTGATTTTATAATTTTCAGTTTGTCTCCTTGCAAGAGAGGAAATTGCTGGCTTTTCCATGAGATGAGAAAGAACTTCAGAGCCCTGACAAGATGTATCTCTGAAAGAGAAGGGGAGAACAGTTGACATTATTGAGGTGTCTGACAGCAATTCCCATCCAGGTCTTTGCAGAAGAGCATTTTTCAACAGCAGCTGAGAAAATGCTCCATGCTTTACACAGAAACACAAGTGTGAGGGTCTGCAAGAGAGTAATGCTTCAATGTTGAGCTGGACTCTGGGTTTTCCATTTTTATCAATAAAAGCAGTCTGTTGGAGAGATGGAGGGCTATGTAGAGTTGTGTGTTGTCCCTCCAAACCAGCTCATATGTGGTGTAGCCTGAGAGCAAAGCTAGGTCTGGAAGGAAATGTAGACACTAAATCGACTTTGAGAAAATGGCTTTATCATTGAAATACATGCACATCCATGCACAGTCATTTTCAGAAAAAACTGGTGTTTTGGAGACTGGAAGTTCTAGTGTTTGTAGAATTATTTTCAAAAATGGTTTTGTAACAAACTTCTGGATGAATCCTTTCCTCCATAAAACCTCAGGAGAATTTTCTTTCATAAAACCTACAGGAGAGTTTCCCAGTCTCCCAGTTTTCCCAGACAGGGAATTGGAAGGAAAAGACCTTCTACTCAGGTATGACAACCCAGATACCTTTAAACATGAATGTTCCTAAAACAAGTATTAATATGAATAATATTTTACAGATATTTTAAATCAAAGATGACATATTTTTACTTTTGTGCTATTGCTATAATTTTTCAGGTTTTTCACGTCTTCATTAACTATTTTAGAGAAATGTTGAAAGCTTTTTATAAAAGAAATGTACGCCATATCACTTGAATGACAATGCTGAATTTCTTCCAGGATTTAATATAATGGCTGCATTTAGCACTCTGTTCATTATCTGAATGGATAACAAGATTTCCCTTCAGCCATCACAGCTCCTGCATATTTGAAACACACATGATGATGCTTGAAAGGTATCTCAGAATATCTGTAATGAGTAAAAAGCCTGATCGAAAAGTGGGTGGTATCCTATTCACTGAGGTGTTACAGGTGCATAATCAATAGGGCATGGAGGAAGGAGATCCTTTTTATTTCCTAAATTGTCTTGTTCAGTTATATGTGAAATAGACATTCATTAGCATTTAAATACTTTTTGACATTTAAGACACTCCCTTATTTTTATGAGCTTTTGACACAGTTTCATTGAATATACTTTTATAACTTGATTTAGAAAATTATTTTAACAATTTCTACAGATTCTGTCAGCCGTGGGTGAACTGTCAAGAGGTTTGCTTTTATTTAAATTCTCAAATGTACACATTTGCAAGGAGCTTAAGCGTAGATTTAGGCCTGAACAAGCCATTCGCTGTCGCATTTTTTGAGGCAGTTAAGGAACCCTCTGGAAAAGGTGGTCTAAAATTTTCCCTTATGCTGGGTGCTGCAAACAACATCCAATACCAAATAGGGAAGCAGGGAGAAAAAGATGGAAGAAACTATAATACTGTGTCTGCCTTACAGGCTGGAAGCTGAAGGGAGGATTTCAGCTCCCCAGAGGTCAGGAGGGGGAGCCTGCAGTAGACTACTTGAATATTAAAATTTTTATTTCTACATATTCCTCTCTTTATGCAGATTTAAATTTTACTGAGAGACCTGTCACCAATAACAGAAAGGAGGTAAAATCTTAGAAAGGAACATGACAAGTTGAATCTTTTAATCTAGACTGAATCTTATATTTTGGACCTGACATCAATTTGAAAATAATGTTCTTCAAAGAAAGAGCATCTCTGGGTGTCAGACTAGTACCTGAGCAGAAGTAATGTTGTGCCAGGTACAGTTTACATCTGGGTTTCTGAAGGAGTGAGAAATGTCCAACGATTTTAATGATGATCTGGTACTCATTCATTTTATTTCAGCCTGTTAAATTACAAACTTCCTACAAGCACAAGTATCTACTTGAATCTCTATTTGCACACACCTGAAGGTTTCTGCCAGGGTTGGCCCAAGACACACAGTACCTGCTTTACAGGGGTTTGTTTCTTCTCATTGTTAAGGATCAGCTGTCTTGTGTGCAGGGGGAGCAAAAATAAGAAAGAGGAACATGTTCTTTTGTTTTATAAGGAAGGACAAAGGAAACAGCTATGGCATAATAGACCTTGAAATACATTGGCTGCAGCATCTCTTGAGAGAGACTTCAGCATGTTTTCTCTAATCAGCAACCCACTTCTCCCCCTTTGCCTCACTACAGCTGTATGAATAAAAAATTCCTTTTTTTTCCTAGAAGTTCTGAAAATGACAAAAACAAAGCACCTTTTGGGGCGAGCCAAGATTTATTTTAGCTTCTCAGTGAATCAAGAGGATTTTTTTGAAAAACACTCTATATTAAACAAAACATTGCTTTCGACAGGGATTTTTTTTTCTTAAGAGGAGAAGGCTTGAAAACAAAAGTATAATGATGAAAAGCATTTTGACTATAAAAATAAAATTGAAAAACCAATGATTGCTTTTGTTTTCTTCTAATCTCAGATTTATATGACTTTTTTCAGTTATGTTTTAATGAAGTTAATTTGTGAAATCAGTTCACCTTTTAGAAATATTATTTTCTGTTCCCACAACTGTAGTTTTAATTAAAAAGTAATCCATTTATAACCCACAGGTTGCTTTTGCTCCTCCTCCACTCACTTTTACTTCTATAGACACTGTTTCTGACTGATCCAGTAACTGAAAGAATCTGCTCAAGAAAGCCTCCTCTCCTCCCTCCTTTTTTTTTCTTAAAGTAAAAACCACCCCAACCCCTTTTGTTTTCAGTACTTCAAAGAAAACCATGAAGTCCCTGTTCTAGAATAACAGGGAACTTTTTGTTCATCTTCCAACCTTTTGCCTCGAGTAACTGACAGTTTTTGATAACTGAAGTTCCTGCAGTATCTTAGTGGATTTCTGCCTATGACCCCCCCTTCTTCACAGCATCCCAGCACCAGCTGCCTACTGAGCAGAGTGGAATTATCCAAGTGGGCAGCTGAATTCTCTTAACTCATTTTAAATTGCCAGTAAAAGAACCCAAATATAAATACACTGTAGGACAGTGTAAAACAGCATTAAATATTTCTATGTTTTATGGGATTTAAAGATCAATTTAAAAAAAGAAAAATTAATCAGAGGACTGAATTGTTCTTGATTCTTCATAGATGAAGACTACCCACCAATACTTGCTTCCAAGCCCATTTACAAGGATTTGCTTCTTTCCTAAGGTTCAAGCACAGCCTGCCTTGCCTATTTTCTCCAGGTGTGGATCCGTGAAAGCCAGCATAGGCTTTTCTATCATCCTTATTAGTCTTATATGAAGCAGCTGCTACCTCTTTCTGAGCAGTAAGCAGGTTGCCAGACAGCCTGAGGGGCTACCATCTGACATCCATATTTTGTTCTCAATAGGTCTGTGACTCATGCTTTCATGAATACAGTAGTAGGTAGGTTTTGTCTCCTTTTGTGCTGATGATAGATGCACTTTCATTTCCTACTGCAACTGGACAACCAGTACAGTTGCATTTCTTTTTTAAACAACTCACCCCTCAAAAAAGCATTTAGTGGATCTGTTTCATTTATTGGTATTACATACTCATGAAACGTTACAGAAATAACACTTCTCTTTTCTACCTTAAAATGAAAACAAATTCAGCTAGTTTAAATTAGGAATAAGAAAAAAACTAATATGAATGGTCTCCCTGGTGAAGACCCTCAGTGGTTTTTAACATGATAAGACCCTGCTGGCTGGGGAGAAAGGGACATTATTATTTGTATTGTAGTTGTTCCTGTGTGCCCCAATATGAATGTGCTAAGCCTGGGGTGGATGCTGTGAATTTGTTGGTCTCCCAGACAGCTTTCAGCTGCATCAGGAAAAGCATGGTGGGAAGCAGGTGGGAAGGGTTGAAGGGATGTGCTAAGGGGCAGTCAGCAAAGCCAAGCATAAGCATCCAGCTTTTGATTCCTCTGCCTCATGTTCACTGCCTGGGGAAAAATTTTAACAAAAAGGATGAAAAATTAAAATGCTGACAATCCTAAGGAAAAGGTAGTAGTTGAATTCTGTAGAGAAACCACCAAAATCAAAGCTGTTAGAATTGTAAAGGACTTTTTATCAGTTCCTATCTTTGTGCAAGCTCCTAAATTCTTGTCATTACTTCAGATCTATATAATTTATTCTTCTCAGAAGTAATTTTTAATTATAAGAAAATGAAATTCACAGCATTCTCTACTGAATTTTTCACCTCTGACTAAATTATTTTGTTTTCACTTGCTTTCCTGTGTACTTCATACATTCTTTGGCCTGGAAAGTTTGTTGTCTGGATTATAGCATCTATATATTGTTATAAATTAGCATAAGCAGTGTATGTAACGTAAATTTCACTGATTAATTGCTTCTAAACAGTCCTCTTTGGCTAATGAGATATGCACATTGAAAAAGAAACCAAGAAATGGTTTTGACTTTCAATATATCCAACTGTTCATGTGACTGAACTGCTGAGAATTGTACCCAGCTGTGGGATTGCACATTCAACACTGATATACTGAAAATGAAGCAATAAAGCAGCCTCATCAGTGCATCCCTGCTCGAAATTAGTTCAAGAGAAAAAAAATCATAAACAAATCACTGTGAATAATAAGGTACTTCAAAGCATTGACAGGTTCATTTGATTATTTTTTTAAAATTGTGTTAATTAGAAAACATGAGGGAAACTTAATGATGGCTGCTATTTTAATACAAGTTCACAGTCCCACGTCCACCTTGCTTCTGAATGTCTCCCACTCTCCCACTGCGTCAGAAGAATGAGTGGGTTTATTCAGTGTGTTGGTATAGAAAAATACCCATTTTCTTCTTTTCTCCACATGCCAGTTGTACATTTGCCTGAGTAGTTCTGAGCTTTGGTGAAGCAGACATTTAGAATACAGACACTTCACTCCCCATCTCATCATATTCCTTGAGCAGACAACATTTCTCAGGCCTTTTTTCAATTTATGATTAATAAATATGATTAAAAACATTCAGTGCCTCTTTCTTCACCCTCTCATCTGTAATTTCCAACATTCTGCTTTACTTCAGACAATGATTTTTAAGATGAAGTGGGTATAGCATTGTGTGAAGCATCAGAGTTTTAAAAAGTGAATGCATAGCTTTCTGCAACAAAGAATTGAGTCCTTGGTATGTTCTGATTGAAGCTTTCATTTCTTTTTCAGTCCAACCAAACATAACCTAACATCAACACTAGATAAATCTCTTTTGGATTCCCTAGAGAATATATTTATGGTTTATGTTTAATGAATTCTGTCCAGTAGCTGCATAAATATTTAAATTATTAGGATCTTAGGTATGCATATAGGATAGGAAGTGCAATGAGGTTTCTGATAGGGAAAGAGGATTAAATGTCCTCTACTGGGACTATTTCCTAAGAGAATCAAGCTTTCTTAATGACAAGCTCAAAGAGCTGGTAAACCAAAAAATAGCTATGGGCTATTAGCTAACAATTATGTTTCTCTGTCCACAAGTGAAATATAAAATATTCCAATTCAAAGATAATGGAGACGTCCATTGATTTTAGTAAATTTTATATGCATCTCAGGATAGCTGGATCTCCAAATCACCAGAAAGCAGCACTGAAAGAAACTCTAAAATTGGAAAAAGGGAGGTTCAAAGTTTTAAAGAGTGAAGTATAAAAGCAAGTATAAGCAGAAGTGCAAGTGGTGCAGGAATCAAAGGTTTGACCCCACATTCCTCAATACTTCAATGCTATTTATGATAAGCTATTGATATGCCCTCAGCATCACAAGTCTGCTTACAGTACTGCATCTAGAAAGGGAAAAAATAACTACATGTTATCATTTAGATCTCTGCCACAAATGGATAGCATAAAAATAAATTAAAACTGCAGTTCACTCTTCAGGCTTTCTTTCCCAACTTTTACTTCCCCTCCATCTTTCAAACTGTTGCTGATGTGAATTTGCTGCAGCAAAAACTCAGAGTATGACATCACGTGAGTTTTTTTGGATTTCTTTCTTGCTATTTAATATGTGAAATCAACCTGTCATAGCACAGCACATACAGGAAAGTCCAATGAGTCCAGTTTTCATCATCCTGAGCATTTGCTCTGTGCTGTAGATGAAAACACTGGGAGTCTGTAATATACAGTGGTTTCTGAGAGAATGCTCCATACGTTATTAAACTCTTCATAACATTTACAGTAGTTCAGCTGCTGAAGGAAAATGAGTAAGTCTTGTAATGCCCTGAAAATGAGTAAAAATGAAAACTGAAAAGAAAAAAGCAGCAGCTGTGAGCTGTGGTCACTGTGTTGCTGGGAACTCCCTGAAGCATGACATGCAGAGATGCCAGAAAATACTCTTTTTCTTCTGGAAAGTTGATGTGTAGTCTGCATTGGAAAAGAATGCGGCAGGGATCTGAGCTGAGATTTACCCAACTAACACAGTGTATGAACAGCTGACTGAGCAGCAGGACTTTTCTTGGGCCCATTCTTCTGTGAAGGTGTATTTGATGCATGTCCTAGCAGCCACTTCATTGTACTTACATATAGTTTGCACAAGATGCCTCCCTCTACTCCCATAGTAGTCAGAAGAATAAAATTATGGGATCCTAAGATGTTTAATATTTTTCATACCTATTATCTGTACGTAAAAAGAGGCTTTATTAAGCTAATAGGTAAGTCTAAAAACATGCCACCTGGAAGGACTGTATGACTGTTCCTGCTCAGCACAATACTTGGTGCTATAAGGAGATTAACATATCTGTGAGAAAAAGAGAACAGTTAATGCAAATGTCCTTACAGCTCAAGTGGCAGCAACTGCAGATTAGTGCCTTTTTCTTCAGTAGGACAGGTAGCTTCTGAATATATACATTGGCATATAAATACATTCATTACATTGTTATAATGACATTCTGTGACAGTTTGTTTGTCTGGAAGCGGAGAACAGAGTATTTTAAATGCTCATTAAAGAGGAGATGTGACAGCTCTACTTCTTGCCTGGTAGTTAGAGCACTGTTCTTGCACCGGGAAGCCTTGGTTTGAGCAAAGCAGATAGACAGTCATTATGAAATTCTGAGACAGGTTCCCTAAGCACCCTTCATCAGGCTGTGCAGCAGAGCAAAACAGGTCTCTTTGAAATACTCCTAGGTATAGAATACAAAAATATTCACTGACAAAAGGCAAAAGAGAATGACCCCGTGACTTTTTGTTTGAATACAAACATGATTTTTTTTTTTTTTCTGGAGTTCCATCCCCATTGCGAACTGATACAGCTGCAGCTGGAACTGCCCACCCTCTTGCCCAATTACACAGGGACTGGGAATTTCAGTATCCTCATTCAGACAAAGGAAATGAACCTTTAATTTCTGCAGTTAATATCTTAACTACAGTCTTTTCCAATAAAATAGAATGTTTCCTCACCATCTGTCTTATTTCTTTTCAAAATTCTTAACGCAAAACCTTTTAAATTCAATCAGAGGAAACATGTAACTTGTCAAAAGTATGTTTTTCTTGAAGACTGGTCTCAATTTCTCTCTGTCCCTGCAAAATCTCAGGTCAGACTGAACTCAAATTCTTCTGATGTCTCTTTGTCAAATGGAATTTGGAGTGAAGGGGTCTGTTTATCTGTTTCACGAGACCCATCTCAGATCTTGTAATTTGGGAGAAGGTGGTGGAGACTATTGTAAATTTGCCATGACAATATTCGTCAATAAAATCAACAAAATGACTGGAGCAATCCCCAGTAGTGGGAGCAACTTGTTTGACAGGAGCAGATCTGGAGGGATTATTTTGAGTCAGAAATGAGGGTGCTGTGAAGGCTCTGGCTAATGCATGCAGAAATCACAAGTTCCTGTTCATGACACTTGACTGTCTGGGCGGAGCCAGTCTTTGCTCTGTTTTCATCTGTCAATATCTGAAATGACCTGTTCATCTCTTCAGTGTGTAACGGTTCTTTGTGTGTCTTGTGCTTGGTTCTTTGTTTTCCTTGATAGTAGGCAGGAGGAGTGCATGGACACATACAGACTGTGGAACAAGTGCACTCATGCTCAGTACGATCTCCACTTGATGAATGGGCTTCTTGATTGTTGGATTTATTGTTTCATGGCTGGACACAATATTTTGTTTTGGGGGATTACAAATCCTAACTTCCCTTTGAAGGAAAGGAAAGCAGCAGCACTTGTAGCTACTCTGATTCTCCTGGGAGTCTGTGCTATCAGATATGGTTTAAGGAAGTTCTTTATGTTCTCTTCATTTGTTTCCAGATAAATAAAAAAAGATTAGGGAGTTCCAAACTTAACATAGGGTTAGGTGCAAAGGAGAACTGTTCAATATAAACACCAATATCAACCAGCATGACTCTTCCTCTGAGAGACTGATGTCTATAAAGGTACAACAGAAACAGAAATTTCCTCATTTTTGAGGGATTCCAGGGAGAGACTGAGTTGATCTAATGTTAACCTGTGTCTAAATCTTTCTCCAGTGGCTGCAGAAGATTTTGCAGCCAGAATTCTTGAAAAAAGATCTATTCTTTATTAAAACTTCTTGAAAAAAGATTTATTATTTATCAAAACTTAAAAATTAAAGTTTTAGTTAAAGCTTTAACCAAAAGCTCTTTTTTTAAGCTTTTTCTAAAGGGGTTTGGGAGGTTTTTTATTTTATTGGTTGGTTGGTTTGTAGTATTTTGGGCATTTTTTTTTTGTTGACTGTGATAGAATTATATTTACTGTATGAACATACCTCTTTTTATCCAGCTGTAAAGAAGATAAAACATTTACCTCCCAAGTCATGCTAGTTGAAACGTGAGGTCATTCTCACCAGAACACAGTAAATAAGCATGCAAAACAGAACTCTAAATCCTCTAAAGTTACAACTGGATAGAAAGTCTTTTTAGAGGAGATGTTTCACCCACTCTAGACCTCACAGTTACTTTTTGCTTCTCTCTGCCTTATGTTCTGCAGGCAATTCGTCTACAGCCATAGAACTAAAAGGTGAACAAAAGCAGATGCTTTCCTTTCTTACCACCCAGCTTGGCCAAGACACAGAGATTTCCTTGTGCATGCAGAAAGGTCCACTTTTACCCATACATGGCTCTTAGGGTAGTTTTTCTATGGGTACTTAGTTTTTCTCTTAGGGTACTATTTCTATGGTAATACTATTCCTGTGCTGAAGTGTAGGGTTCTTTAGGTATTATCATACAGAGAAGAAGAAAAAAAAAAAGTTTAATTAAATGCAGAAATTGGTTGTCCTTCTGAACCACCATCCATTTGGGCAATATACTTTGAAATATCTGCTCCTAAGTACTCCCCTATCACCACCATCTGTGTATACCTTTTAAGCACTAATGAACACTGAAGTTAGTCTCCCTAAGATATAGGATCTCTGAGCTGTCTGCAACATTTTTGACACTTTCACCCTAATTTCATTTGCTGGTTATAAGGTTCTGAACCAGTATTTTCTTTTTTTTCTCTACCCCAATAAACGACCTTGAGTCTTTGTTCAAGATTTCTTTAATTAATCTGGGATTCAAAACACAATGTCTGCTCTAGTCTCCTCACAAACTGACCTCACAAAATGCTATATCAGAAGTGGACTTATTAGCATTCAGAAACACCACAGATGAACAAAGGAGGAACATTACAGAAAATAAAAGGAAAGATATTAAAAGAAGGGCATTGCAGGGAGAAGAACATAATTTCTTAAGTGGACTGGATAGAAGGGGTAGGTGAAGAAGGCCACTCTGTATCAGAACATCTTTTCAGTGATCTGTCATTTGGCAGATAGAATGAGATTGTCTGTAAAACTTTTTCATTTTAGCTTGAATGCAAGGACGTATTGAGAAGAATATTTAAACAGAATGAAAAGCATACACAAAAGTGCACACAGCCGATGCCATCATCTTAATGGACTGACAGGCAACTGGTGGATTTTTCTTCATAAAGTTGCCAGTGTTTTGCATATTTTTTCCCCTAATGGTATATGTTTCCTTCTTCCTTAACAGTTTAGCAACCTTTCACTTCAGTAACTTGCTATAACAATCCTCATCATTTAAAACAGTTAGGTAGCTCTTCTTATTATAGCACCTGTGGTGTTCCAAGAAATGTCTGAGACTATAAAAGGAGTTTTGATTTTGGTTACTTGCCTGCAAGAGGAAGAAGTTTGAAAAGTGAACTGACAAAGTTAATATCTCATGATATGAAATGAGTAATTTGATTAATGACTAAAGACTCATTACTGTTGTTTGGCCAGAAGAACATTGCAGGACTACATTGTACACAAAGTATTCTGCTCCAGCTAAGTCAGGGATCGGAATAATTTTAAAAATAAACCAGCCTAGTTGCTAAGATATTCATCAAGGAGGTGACAGGAAGCCTGAATTCTAGATCCCTGCTCTCAGAATTATTTTTACTTTTACCAATGACTGCCTAATATAAAATGAATAAACAAAGACGGTAATATTTATCAGAGTTCAGGACTCTCCTGCTGACCTAAAGGCTACATTAGGGCATCTGTGCAGAGTGGGTGGTTTGGGGTTTTTTTTTTTGGGAGGGGGTTTTTTTGGTTTGGGCTTTCTTTGGTGGTTTTTTTCTGTTCCTTGTTTTTTTTGGTTTGGTTTGGGGTTTTTTTTGGGGGTTTTTTTTGGGTTTTTTTTTGGTTGATCGGTTGGTTGGTTTGTTTTGGGCTTGGGTTTGGGTTTGGGTTTGGGTTTGGTTTGATTTGTTTCCATTCAGTTCCCATGAATTCTTTGTTAGTCAGTAGGTCAAATTTCAGCAGGAGGGGTGGAAAGGGAGGCACTGAAGCCATATGGTACCTAAGGCATCTTCAGGGGTGCAAATTACATGAATTTGAATCTCTTAAGCTGAAGAAAGATAGAAGTGTAAGGCACTAACAGATAATACCTAATAGATTGTTGGCACCACTGGTTCATCTTCCTCCAATTGGAATGAAGTTGTCACTGTCTGCTACAACTTTTGCTTCCTTTAATGTTTTAGTTAAAACAATTGTAATAAATCAACAGGCCAGATCCTATCCTGTCAACCTGATAGAAAGCAACACAACATGGCTAGTGTCTACATGGCAGAATTCTCTTCCCCTCCTTGATCATGGCAATTTCTTCCATTGTACTTTTTTAGGAACACTGTAAGGTTATGCCATTGACTGCAGTACTGCTCAACAATGTGGGGTTTTAGCAATCAAAAGCTCACTGCACACTCGTGGCCTCTTGCTATTGCTTTACTGGTAAAGATGTCCTATCAAGGTGGGTTTCAATGGGACCTCCTTCTCTTGCTGTTCATGGTACAGCTCTGGTTATATACTGGTGAACATGAAGGAGCTAATGAAATCATTGAGGCAAATACAAGATGTCAGACTAGTCTCTGTGTATCAGATTGTTCAAAACTCTACTTAAAATAAGTGGAAATATTCCTGAAATTGTTCATTGTGGCTATTTTTTCTTTTATTTTATTTATTCCCGAAGTTTTCTAATTTTTCAGAAAAATAAATTAGGAAAGAATTAGTCTGGACTTGGAGATACACATATATTTAATTTTTTTTTTCTTTTTTTCTTTTTTGTTTTTTTTTTTTTTACTATGGATAAATCACTCTGGGTGGATGTTTTTCTTTAATCCCAGAAGAAAAACCTCAAGCTACATTTTGCAGTTTGTCTCATGGGGCCAATTATGTAAAGGCCATCAACCCTGTGTTTCAGAGGCTAAAATTACCAGTTACCAAGCTTGCTCACATGTTCAAAGGAGGCTCTGCACATGTGTTTGTGTTAATTTTCAGCTCTCATGAGCACACTAATTCAAAGAAGGGCTAACTGAGTCATAGTTAAAGCTATATTCCCTCACCCTTCATATACAGCAGATTGGCTTTACAACTCTGTAGCAGGCATTTTAAATCTCCTCAGTGAGCAAAGCACATGATATCCATTAATAATTGTCTGTGGTGGTCTGATGGACTCCAAAAGGGTGTAGGAAAAACACGAGCATGAAAAAGGAGTTTGAGAGGAAAAGTCTCAGAAGAGTTCTGTACTTATTCAGTCTCCTTGCAGTGAATATAGCTGTCATAATCTCTCTTGTAGAAAATAAGCATTAAAAAAGCCAGCCAGCAATTATTTCTCAGGACCATATTTATAGCACAAGAGGATTTTCTTTCTGAAGCACTGTTACTCTTTACTAAAAACATTTTGTATTATTTGTGTATTAACTTTTGAAAAATCATAGAAAAGTGCCATAATTGCTAATTAAAAAGCAGTTAAAGAGACATTAATGAAACCCCTACACTGGTCTTTTATGCAAAAAATTGATGAGATCCTGAGCAGACACAGTCTTCAGACACATTCATTAACTGGTCTCTAACATGCACAATTCAGTTAATGAGCAGAACATACCTGCCATTTATTCAGATATATCAAGTGATATTTATTCATTCGGGGAAAAGACTGAATATTAAATATAGTTATATGAATGGAAAAAGTCATAAATTTTCAATGGAGATGAAAGCTAAACATTCTGTTTGTCCAGACTTACTTGGGCACTTGAAAGATTGTATGCATATGCCAAGACAATTAAACTGTAGAAAAGGAGATTTCATATCTAGAGGACTTTATTTTTCCTTTTACCCTTTTTATCTTTTGCACTTTTGACCAAATGGAGATATAACACTTCATTTCAGAAAAACTCTTCCACTTGGCATAATATAATTATTATTAGGGAAATAACTTTTCTTTGGAGCAAAGACAGAGAATGTGAGGGCCATTACCTTGGAGGCCTTAGTCCAAGTGAGTAGATAATTATGCATATAAAGCCAGATTCAAAGTAGCACACCTCCAGACCAGTATTCATGGGGCTCTTCAAGCTGATAGAAATCAAATAAATCAAGAATTTGTTCCTCATCTCCCTGGTATTACTTGTTTGCTAAACTGCTACTCAGAACAAATCTCATGTTGTTATCATTTTGTTATCTATTGTACAACATGAGATACGGGTCACTTGAAGGTTTTTTTTTCTCATTGTGGGCTGACTGGGAGAGATCTAATTAATGAATTCTGCTTTATTTTCAGTACAGCTCTTTGGACTATCAGTATTTAATGGATCAGTGCATGGCCAAAGGCAGAAATATAGTTCCCCCAAAGGGTTTTAAATTTTCTTCAATGCACTGCTGAATGTTTGGGGGTAAACCAAGGGTAAGTCTTACAGCTCTCCCACCTCATATCAGCAATTATATCAGCTCATTGTCTGGTTCCATTGAGCTAGGCCCCCCCATTTTACAATTCTGTTGGGACTAGGGGTACCCAAAGATGTTGGCACTGCAGTAAATAGTATTCATGAATAAAAACCCCTGAAGGCATTAAGTAAAATTCTGTTCAAAAGAGCAGCTATACTGACATGGACACTGGTACCAGTGTTGTAGTGACACCCAGCCATACCCATGCAGAAATTAATAGAATATAAAATAAAGTCAGCTGAGATAGCTTCAAACATGTTGCTTCAGTTTCACCAGATATTTAACTGGTTTAGACAATGCCTCATATTGTCTTGTCCTACTGTGCATTAAATCTGAGACACTGTGCAGGAAGTCTCTGTCATGGAGGCAAATGGAATTATCTGTGTTTCTACTTGAAGTCACTGTAGCACATATATGCACTTTTTTTTTTTTTTTGATCAAATGTGTCTGAACAGTTCAAAACTCAGCACAGATCAAGGGAAGCAGCCTAGCTAAAAATACCACAAGTCCTGAAAACACATACATTTGACAATGTGAGGTGTGACTTCAAAGTCCATCTGGTGAATCAGCTCTGGTTTAAAGGTTATTGAACCCCGTTAGCTCTTCTCATTAGTACTAACTGAAATTAAAAAGTGCACAAAATTAATTGCCAAGATTTGGGGCTTAATGGGTGGGTTTCAAGGTTTTGCCCATAGATTCCTGTTGCTGACAGGAATGGGTAAGATTTTCAACAGTTACTGGTAATCTGAAATGCTGCAGATTTTGGTGTGGTTGTTTAATATCACAGAATTATAGAGTGGTTTAGATTGAAAGAAACCTCTAAGATCACCCAATTCTGACACCCCTGTCATGGTCAGGCATATCTTCTACTAGACCAGGTTGCTCAGAGCCCCATCCAACCTGGCCTTGAACATTTCCAGGGATGGAGCATCCACAACCCTGGGCAACCTATTTCATTGTCTCACCACTCTCATTGTGAAGAATTTCTTCCTAATATCTAATCTAAACCTGCTTTCTTTCCATTTAAAGCAATTACCCCTTTTCCTATCACTCCATGACTTTGTAAAAATTCCCTATCCATCTCTCTTGTAGCCACCGTTAGGTACAAGAAGGTGCTACTAGCTCTCCTTGAAGCCTTTTCCAGGCTGAATAGCCCCTTAGTGTCTGTCCTGGGTTGCAGTGTAAGATATGCACGAAGTATTCTATCACCATCTTCATAAACTGTTGAAACCAACTGCTGAAGCAGTGTTCTTCCAGATTCCCCCCTCCCTCTTCTGTTAAGGTGTCTTCTGCTAAGGTGTCTTCTGTTAATAGGTCTTTTGTTAATAAGTCTTCTTTTAATGGCCTGCTGCATGACTCATAGGTAACTCCCTCTGGGAGTTATCTCCCTTTAATGGGCCATCAAGGACCCCCTGTATGACTCATCATCCCATTGTGAGATGCTCCGCCCAGGGGGAGGAGCCAAGCATTCTCACCTGGATATAATCTGGGATTTAGGACAATACGGGGGACCTTACCCACTGGATTCCCAGAAGATCAGAGCTACCAGACCTTTCTACAGGATCACTGCTTCCATCATCCCACTCAGGTTGTATTCTGACTCTGTCAGTAGTCTTTTGGATTATTACATTTATGTTATTTTATTCTTTTTTTCTTCTTCCTATTAAATTGTATTTCTGTCTTGAATCCTCTCACTCATTTTACTTTCAAACCACTACAGTGTCTCAGCCTGTCCTCATGGGAAAGGTACTCCAAATCTCTGATCATCTTCGTAACCCTCCTCTGGACTCATTTCAACAGGTCCATGTCCCTCTTATTTTGGGGAATGAGTGCTCTTTACCAAAAGCCCTGACAGCTTGCTTTCTGGTGAAATGCCTTCTTTAAGAAATTATGTGATAGCAACATTTTTCCTGCTGTTATTTTCTTTTCTATTAGCAGTTTTTCCATATGAGATAAAGTTGCCATCTGGTTTGATCTGCACAGCTTTAAAGAGATGTGTGTGCTATTAGCTATGCCTATCAGATGTTTAGATCTCTCTTCTAATACCAACTAATGGTCAGATAATACCATTGATTGCTAAGCAGAGTTGTCCATTGATTTTGCTAGACTGCTGGAAAATCAATAAAATGATGTGGCCCAAATTTCACTGACAATATCTACACACCATTTTTGGAATATAAGTGACTGTGTAGGGCTGACGGGGTATTTTATGTGCCTGCTCATTGTGAACTGAATAAATGTGAAAGCCATTAGCATTCAAATATGGAAAACAATATAATACACACAGGGGGTCTAATTTGCTTTCTCCTTCTGTCTTGTTTTGTCAGTCACATTGTTGTAAAATGGGTACAAAATGTTATTACTCTGGGCCATTTTTATTTTCATTCTCATTAGTATAAATGGCTTGGGGATTACGTAGACCAAGGGTTAACTGAGAAATTCTATCTAAAGTTTTATGCTATTTCTATGTTAGTGTTATAAAGGAGGTAGCATTTCTGTAAAGTACACCTGCTGTGTCATTCCTATTCTTCTTAAGCAGTGATGAGCCCGAAGATCAGCTCCAAAGCATCTGCTTTTTGTTATATGTCCTTGACATTATTCAACACCTAAAAAAGAAGGATGGCCTGACACTGAGGGTATTGACTCTCATTTTCATAGCTTCAGTTCCCTATTTTTGTGTAAATTTTGCAGTGCCACTAAACCCATGCAGAGCAAGACCCCACAGAAATGCTGGATTGGCTCTACCTGAGCTGGTGTTTGGAGGTTGGCAGAGAGGTGAATTTGAACCCAGGAAATTTCATGACACTTTTATAGGCCATGTGTCCTAATTACCCATGGATCTTGCCCTGCTTGAAAGTCAAAGCACAGACAAACACCATCTCAGCACTCTGAGCTTCAGTTTCCATGTGTGGAATTAATAATACCTTGCTATTTGACAGTGCTACTGGGAAGAAAATACATGTAAGACTGTGAGATACTCATATACCAAATTAATAGGGGCATTGAAAATCCTTGGAATAATTAGTTTTGCTAATTGGTTATTTTAGTTGTATACATCACTTGAATTCAGCAAAAAAGATAGATCTGAACCCTTTTGTAGCAGTGGTGTTTTCAGAGCCTTGTCTTTTTTTTTTTTTTTTTTTTTTTTTTGAGGCAGTTTTTTTTAAAATTAATTTTACTAAAATAATGCTGTTTTCTTGCAACTAGAAGATTTTTATACCAGTGCGGGGTAGGGGTCATTTGAGTGACAGTCTTTTCTTTGCCTCCCAGTGATACAAAGCACAACTTAGTGGATTGAAGGCCTTTAGGTAAAGTCTGGCAGACAGACTTTTGAATTGCCAAAGAAATCCCAAGAAAGAGTGTTGTCTGCCTCCTCTAGGTTTCTTCTGTCCCTGGTGGAAAGAATGAAAAAAGTTGAGAGACCCAGAGCAGGGAGATTCTCTTTTCTTCTGTCTGTGTAGCACAGGAACACTGCAGATAGAACAGCCTACTAGGAATTAAAAAATGTGCAGTCATTCCTATTTTTCAGACATGCTGATGCACTGACTATAGATTATTTGTTTTGCTTTGTTTGACCCTAACTTCTTAATGATTTTTTTTTTTTTGCTTTAGTAGAAAATGTTGGCAGAGCAGAGTAGTCAAACACAGTCTTCCAAGAGAAAATCACTTATGACAAAAGTAAAGATAAACGGAGGCTGGGAGAATAAAAAAAATCCTAGAAAGGAGGTGAGATGAGGTGATGACAGAAGGTGTTTGAGAAGATGGTGCCA